>MU274900.1:915372-1122790 GCA_022160335.1 Irpex rosettiformis
CGTTATATTCTTCAAACAGGCTCAAACTCGTAGAAAAAATTAGAAATACCGCTACTTCGAGTTACGAGGATGAAACTCTGACGGCATGCTAATTGTTATCGGCTCACTTCACCGTCGCCAACTACGTCTGCTAGCAAAAGTTCTCTGGAGACTTGTCCGCGACTCGTTGACTTCCAAGTTTCAAAAACCTCAAAGAGCATGTCACCATCAGCTTATATGCTGTCCTACTCAACGAACTCCCACCCATCTCCCTTCCATGCCTCCACCGCAGTCTCGATATGTTCTCGCGAGATGAGAATGTAATCCGTATTCCTAAGATACAATGGTGCGGGACGTTCAATAACTCGTTTGTACTCACGAACAAATTATAGAACACTTAAACTAAACAAAAAATGGGGCAACTTACCAAGTCGAAACGACAAAAACACCCACTCCCGCTGCTTTAATAGGAGCAGTCGCGTTGTTGATCACTCCCACGACGTCTACGTACCATCGAAGCGACAACAATGCATCAGTTCATCGAGTCCTCATTATACAGCCATAACGTCCTACTGTATGTAGGGTTTCATAGAATTCAAAACTTACCGAATGCCATCGGCCCCATCACTCTCACACACCTCCACTCTCCTTCCCCAAGTTCGACCTCCTCAACGATGGATACTTCTTCGTTCGTTCGCGTTATACTCAACATCCTCATCTTCCCCTCGCCCGAGGAGAGGTGCTTAGACCTAGCACCAGTGAGCGCGTCAATGTAACTCTGTGGGATAGGCTCCTCGGGTTTGAATTGGGTGACGTTGTACGAGTTTGGGAGGAGGATGAGTTGGAAGGATGGGTGGGGGTATGGTGGAGGCATTGATTATTAATCGCTATAATGAGATGGTGAATGGACAGGGATGAGAGTGTGATTCAATGAGTCGGTGAGGAACGGGTGTTTGAGCTAATACTCAAAGCGAGTAGTACAAGATCAGGCAGGCTGGACGCGCTAGAGGTGAGTCATACGTATACATGTACATGCACGCTTCTGAGAAGATTTCAGGCCTTACAGTCGTTCCAGCAAGTCCATTTGAATTCTCGTCAGAAAAAAAAACTACATACGATACATCCAACGCAATAATGATATGCCATTGTGCCATGCATTCTTTGTCATTGATCATTCCAACGTTCCAAAACTTAGATATTCATCAACAACCAAGCCCAACTATTCGGTGTTGTCGCAACCCCGCCAAACACCTTTTTCTACGAGGAAACGATCGAAATCGTGTACGACGTCCCCTTTGCAGACCCAGTAAACACCGCCTCCTGGATAGTTCCACTCGGCGTCCCAGTGCTGCTCCACGTCGTCGATCCTCCCGACGCCAACAGCAGCGTACTCCCACTCGACACCGCCGAAAAACTAGTCGCGCTGATCCCGCTTCCACACTCCAACTGTCCACTCACTACACCACAGCTTCCTTTGGAAGTCGTCATGGTGAAACTCGAGGTCGAACCTGAGAGTGTGTATGTAGCGAGGGTTTGAATGGACCATGTGCCGGCGGAAAGGAGGCCGCCGGTTATGCTGGCGTGTAAGGTGGCTTTGGAAGGGAGAGAGCCTGAACCACCGGTAGGAGTCGAGCTGCTGCTTGTGGCGGTGGTAGTGCCGGTGGTAGTGCTGGTGGTAATGGTGGTAGTGGAACCGGTTTTGGGAGGGTATTTGAGGCCAGTGCTGGCGCAGCTGCCTGCTGAAGGTGCATCTGAAAGCATGGCAAGTAAGTTTGATGTCAGTACTATAATTCTTCAGTTTTTTTTTAGTTTTTAAAGGGGACGCACCGATGGGGACGAACTGCCCGTCAAAGAGGGAACCTTTCAAGTTGAAGTACCAACTGATCTGGTTCAGGTTCGTGCCAGAGCAGTCGAGGGCGGGTGTCACGCCGGACGCAGACTTGAGAGCGGAGGTGACCTGGGAGAGAGTCAACGTCCTGCTCGCGTCGGGTGTGATCCCGGCTTGAGCGAGCCAATCGTACGTTGGCAGGGTCTACATCATTACAAAGGTTAAGGAGTCTGATCAATATTGTTGCAGGATCATTGGAAGAACGTACCTTGAACAACGCAACGACCTGCTGGAAGAACGCCACAGCCTCGGCGCCTCTGGGACTTCCACTGGGCAAGCAGCTGGTCTCGAGTGTGCTATAGCATGTTCCGTGTTTGCTCCATTCGTGCTCCCAGAACTGTTCGTTCTGACCGTTGATGTCGACCCAATAGGTTTCCATGAAGCTGAGGGTGTCCGATGCGCCTTGGGCGGTGAGCAACTGCAGAGGAGTGGTGTAAGTTTGGGCCGAGGAATGGAGAGGTGAAGGAACGTACGCTGTCGATACCAGTGTAGGCACGGGTGGGATCACAGCTCGATTCAAAGGTACCATCGCAACTGGAATGGAAGACGAGATGAACATGGCAAGATGTGGAAACGAGACTAGAACTCACTTGTCAGGCCAAAGACCATGAATGGTCCAGCTGTTGGATGGACCCGTCGAGGGGTTGGTATCCCAGAACTGTGTCTGGAGCAACAAGCCCTACAGCATCAGAGTAGTTGAGTATATGACAGCTACTCGAAGTGTTAGGGGGTAGACTCACACCGGGAGATTCAAAGCAGCAAGTTCCACTGGCGCTGCTGGAGCAGGACGTTGCGCCGCTTGTGCCACACCCAGAGTTGACCCTCTTGAAGAGCTCCATTGGAGTGAGGTAGGGTGAGAAGTCCATGGTGAGGGGGGTCGCCGAAGCGATGGCGGCGAGCGAGCCGAGGAGAACAAGAGGGGCGACCATGGTGGTTAGAGTGGCTAGTCTGAGGACTAGGACTCGGATGTGCAGGGAGAAGGAGGGAGGAGGAGGCGGTCATCTTTGAGGGAATGAGAAGGGGAGCTTTTATAGCTTAGGTGAGGAGGAGGAAGCGATAGAGACTGACATTGGGAAGGGACAATCGACGCACGCGCATATGGTGGACAACAGTGGACATGTCCGGCTGCGTGTGTCTTCTTTGCGGAGGTCAGCGCTGTAGACGGGTGTGAGATGAAAGGGTCCCATTGTTGCATGTGGAACATGCTACTAATAAACATGATAATGCATGATAATCTGCAGAATGGGTCAGAAGAGATGAGATAATTTAGATTGCTTCCTTGGTCCAATTGGAACATACCGAAACATATGCATCAGACTGTGCGCCTAGATGATCTTGTCCCCATTCGACGTCGCCAAGTCGCGACCGCTGGCACGTTCGACGTTCACGTTCAACGTTTGCGAGGTTGAAGCTCTGAAGAATGAGCCTAGCCGCAGTGGCTTTGGACACGAGCATGCTCCCCACAAGGTTCGTCACAAGGTCTGTGCGAGTGTCCGCCGTCCGACCCACATGGCCACCTCTGATACACTCTCAACACGACGATGGGCATGATGTGCACCGCAAATCCCACTCGCGGATGGAGTAAGCATGCGTGCATGAGTAATACCATTTATCTCCCGGCACAGACATAGATAAACATCCCACACCCGACCGGTGTCTGACAACAAAAAGAAAAAAAGATGGAAGAAGCCTGCTGAAAATAAAACAATATCAACTAGATGTAGCACTAATTACCGGGTAACACATATCCGTAACGCCAGGGGCATCCTCTCTTCGTCCTGGCCGGTATCATCCATCGTCACGTACACAGCGCCATCCGCATTCCACATCCTCTGTTCTGCCAGAGCGAGAGTTAAAGAACCCATCGCTCGCTTACTTTCCAGAAGCGTTCATCAGCTTCAACAACGAATCAAATCGGCCTCGCCAACTCTCAGAGTAAAACAGCCCAATAAGTCCGCTCACAAAGTCCCTACAGAACCAAATCAGTAAATCCACTCTTCTCTTGAAACGCAAGACTTGCCAGCTCTTGTTCACCGAACCAATCGGATAATCCAACACCTTTGGAATACTCGTCGTCACGAGCCACGGCCATCGGTCGACAACGATAGCTTTCGTGCTGCAGAGAGAACGGAGGCCTTCGGGTCCACCTGTACGTACAAAAAACGTATTAAAGTTAGATAGTCCAACGCGCATCGAGCTTCATGGCACGCACCGAAGCGTCCGTATCCACTCAATTTCACACCACCAAAAGGTAGATCCTGGCTAGACAAGGTGAAGGTTAGCATGATCAGCCACATTCCTCCACTGTTACCTGCTTAAGCCAACTCACTTCAACTGAGATAAATTCGTTTGTCAGCAAACGATCTCTCAACGCCCAAGCGGGTGAATACGAAAACTCACGTAGAAAACCCCAAAATCATTGATCGACACCATTCCACACTGCAAATACTTGGCTACCTTCTCCACGCACTGTTCCTGATCAGGTCCAAACACGCTCGCCCCCAACCCATACTTCGTACTGTTGGCGATATCAATCGCCTCGTCGAGTGTATCATACTTGATGATCGATGCAATTGGCGCAAACACTGTTGAGGAGTAATGAAGTTGTTCGTTAGTCTTTCCTCGATTAACACAGCAAAGGCCTATCACGTACTCTCAAGCTGCGCCAACTGACTCTTAGGGTCCACATCCCCCACCACCGTTGGACTGAAATAACTCCCATGCTCAAGGTACGGATGCGGCCACCTCCCTCCTCCTACATCAATCGTTGCTCCATGGTTCTGAGCCGACTCAAGTACGCTCTCCAAGTAACTGAACCTCGAAGAGTTGATCATGGCGCCAACGTCGGCAGTGGTGATGAACCCGTCGGTGGGCTGACAAGTGGCAGTACCGAGACGGAGTTCTTTAGTACGTTCAACGAGGGTGGCGTAGATTTCGTCGTATTGAGAGCGGTGGACGATAAGGCGTTCGATGCCGACACAGTTTTGACCGGCGTTTTGGCTGGTTTTGGCATGAGTGAGTGAGGTCAGGTGCGAGGGAGAGAGGACGCGTACAAGAGTCCACGCATCCAGATGCTCGCGTATTGCTTAATGTCCGTTGAAGGCATGACGATCGCAGGGTCCTTTCCGCCAAGTTCGAGCGTAACGGGAGTGAGAGACTCAGCTGCAGCAGCTACAACTTTACGACCGACTTCCTCAGATCCAATAAACGTGATATGTTTGATCCAGGGTGACTTGGTGAGTGTGTCTGCGTTTTCGGGATAGCAGCAAACCAACTAGAGCGTTATATTTAAGTAAACAGTGTAGAAAAATAGTTGATGGAAGAATATGTACTTGGACGAGCTCTGGGTCTTGGCCACACGCTTCAAGGCATGTCTTGATGGCATTGATGAACCATTGTGATGACCAGATGACATTTTCCGAGCATTTAACTACGATGCCATTGCCAGAGAAAAGAGCGGCGAGGATAGGTGAGAAGAGGTTGTGCAGTGCTAAAACAGACAAAACGTGTTAACGAATTCTGACTTCAGTCAGAGAAGTACTTACGATAGTTCCAAGAAACGATTGCTGCGACCACACCCAAAGGTTCGTAGTAAACCTTTGATGACTTGTACGACATCAGCCAATTGGTCGTTCGGGATTCCGGTTTCAAGTAACGTTCTCCGTGGTTCACAAGCCAGTCCATCTTGGATGCAGTAGTGAGAATCTCTCCTAGAGCCGCATCAAGCACTATCTCAAGATTCCTTTTAGTACACAATATCACAATAACCTTAACAAATAATGCACTCACACGTCTTCCCAGTATCCCTTGCAGCCACCTTTGCGCATACCTCCCGATTATCCACCAACCACTTCTTCAAACTCCTAATCACCTTCCTCCGATCCGCAAACGAGCTGTTCTTCCACGCGTTCTGCGCTGTCACAGTCAACGTGATCTTGTTCACAATATCCTCCTCGGTATCTGCCATGAGTGTTCCTAGGTGCCAAGCCGTGGCGGGGTCGTAACATGTGATGTACCGACGGTCACCGGCGTAGCGTGCGGGCATGAGAGCGGGATCGAGGAGGTGGGATTCGAGTGTAGGGTCAGCGATCTTGATAGCTTGAAAATCTGGGCCGATTTGCTATATAAATGACAACATTAATATGCGTCTCAACTCTCGAGGTTTTCTTCTTCTTCATTATGACGAAAATGTACATTGAAGGAGAGAGATACGTACCTCTGGTGCTCTGTATCTGAATGGCACAGCCCTATTACGCATAGAGTGGTACCGTTGAACGACGAGCCATATGCCCACCGCGAAACATATCGAGAGAGGATACAAGATGCTACCGAGTCCGGCGTCGTCATAGTCGTCAAGGTCAGAGTAATACGCGCTGTCGTCCATCGCGTATCTGGGTGGTCTCAAAAGGCAGAGGAGGTCGTAAGAGGAGGTCGTAAAAAGGGAGGGGGAGGGGGGAGAGGGAGGTGTCGCACGCGAGCTACGTTGACAGTCAAGAAATCCAAGAGTTGCAGATTCAACAACTCGCGCGGTGCACGCGTTGTGTACCCTTGTTTGTACCCGTTTCAATTGGCGCTAAAGCGAGCGTCACAGAACATCACGTCACGCGTCAGCGCTTGATTCCCGTGGTTAGTAAGCGCCTTGTTGGGAGCCTAGCTATCTAACGCAGCGTCACTGGATCCATTCTATCACCTTGGCTCTTGACCACTACCGCCCCCCAGACGATGTCGAATAGAGAACCACTGTGGTATTGCCATGAAGTACGTGCATGTTCTCAAGGGAAGATAGTGGGAAAAGCTCATCGTACTTGCTAACAGTGTCATGCTGAAATGCGCCCTTTGATGGTCAGTACGCCATCTACCCCAATGGCTATGGGTACAGTGAACATTTATTGCTGCAGGTGCCAGATCCACACTGTGCGTCGTGTAATGGAACTTTTGTAGAAAAGGTGTGCGAGTCCTATCTCTGAATTGCCAAACGCCTCATGTTGAACGTATGTATCGTAGATGGAGAACCCGGCGGACGATCCGAGAGAGTTCTCTGGCGGGGATTTCGAGGACCCATTCTCTGGAGACGGAGGGGATAACTTCTTATGTGCGTACCTATTAAGTATCATGCTGGTTTGACAGAATGCTTATAGTGTCTTGTAGTCGGCCTAATGCGCGCCATGGCTCCACCTCAGCCCAACCGAACAGCTTCAGCACCAGTATGTCTCGCCAGTTATTCGAAATCATATTCTACTACTTAACTTGGGACTAAAGGGTACTGGAAATGGTAGCGGTTTCACCCTACACATCGATCGCACAGGTACACCAGGAGGCGGTGCTCGTACGACATTCTCCACACGACCAATGCAGTCACGTTCACGTACAACGCAATCCGATCGAACAGGGGAGATACCCACACTATCCGAGTAGGCTCGAACCTCGATTTCCATGTAATCGCGATCTTTCTCACGTTTGTTTTGTGGGTGCAGTTATGTCGCTCGAAACCCAGCAGGTACCCGGCCCGAAGGAAACACAATCAATGGGTCTCTCATGTTTCAGTACCTGCTCGCTATGCTCCAACAACCAGGAAGACGAGGACAGTTTGATAACACGCTTGGTGGGTTAGTCCCTCCAGGAGCGGAGAATGGGCGAATGGGAGACTATGTATTCAACCAGGAAGGTGAGCTGAGTTCTGCATTGTTAGACAAATGCGGCGTCTGCGAAGGCGATATTGACCTGATGTGCACAGCCTTGGACCAAATCATAACCCAAATTATGGAAAGTTCATCTGCACATCCTGTTGCTGCAACAGAAGAGGTTATGGAGAAGCTTCCGAGGGAGGTCTTGGAGGAGGGCTGTGCGTACATCCTCTCTCCTGGCAGTTGCATCGGCATAGGTTGTGCTGATCTTATTTCTTGTTCGTTTGAAGCCCCTTTACTAGAGAAGGACTGTGCGGTGTGCAAAGACCAATTCTCACTAACTACGGAGGACCCCGACGAACTAGTTATTGTCACCCTCCCATGCAAACACCCCTTCCACGAACCGTGTATAGTGCCCTGGCTGAAGTCTAGTGGAACATGCCCTGTCTGCAGGTATGCTCCTTTTCTCTCATTCTCTCCTCACTTTCTCGCTCTCCTCTTGATAATCCTTGCTCTGAATGCTAATACGGCTTTTTCGATATAGATATCAACTTGTACCACAACCGGACCACCACTCGCCCGGTCCTGGGAGCCCTAATGGACCTGGCGGGAGCGGCAACAATCGTCCGAGAGCTGGTTCTGGAGGTGGTAGTGGATCGACAGGTGGCTTTGCAGCTGCACCAGGAGGTATATTCGGGAACTTGTTCCAGATGTTTGGTGCAGGTGGAAGCGACACTAATGGGAACAGCAATCACTCTGGCTCGAGTTCAAACACAACAGGGAACAACCGACCAAGCACCTCTAGGACGAATAGTACCAACCACAACAACAGCTCGCAGAATGCCAGAGAGCATGTTCCGGGAGGATGGAGCGACGATATGGAAGTTGACTGAGCTCGAATCTCCTCACTTCACCTTACTGCGCCTCCACATCCTCAATAGTCTGGATTAACCTTTTTAGTGCCTAACATTCATGTATTCGTGTAGCTCTCATCTCTACCTAGACTTTCCCCTCACTTCCAGTCTTTCATCGTCCGTAGTTCAACGCGATTTGTATCCATGACAGATTCACAGTATTTTGGAAAGAACATTGTTCATGTAATCCTAGTTCCTTTCTTCTCTCTCTTCCTTTTTTCTGTACATCGCTATACAGATGGAGGCTCTAGTAGACAGCAGAACCCCGGGCAAGGTATAAACAACTAATAAAGATGAAACGAAACATGAGGGGATTTGGGGACAACCTAGTTCGTGGTAGCACGAGTGAAGGGGGTGTTCGCAATGCCCACTTTTCGGTTTGTCGTATCTAAGCAATTCGTTAGTATTCGACGCATTTTGCACTGCAGCTTCTGCCACGATGGTAATAGGGAGAGAGACGTACCAAGAGCAACGTAGAACCTCTCGATCCAAGTCAAGCCGTTGATAAAGTCGAGGCCAGAGCCAGAGTTGGACCCGATGTCGCTGACAACGAGGAAGATGTCGTTCGCGGAACCGCCAATGACGTTGTTCAATGCACGCTGAATGGGAAATAGCCGCAGGTCAGTGGAATTCAATAACCAGAGGTACTAGTAGGTGAGATGTTTATTTGACACTTACAGGCCAAATCTGAGCGTTGGCAGTGAACTCAAATGTTACTCCGTTGATGACGAAAAACAAGCTCTTGAGGTTCGTGAATTGAGATGCGCTGAGTTTCAAAAGACCAACGTCGTTGTCGAGGACTGCGCCAGTGGCAGAGGTGTAGGCAGCGAGTGCGTCTGTTGAAAAGTTGACAGCCATCATGTTAGGATTCATTGATTCATTCGGGTGAGTGGGAGAGGGAGTAGGCAGGCAAGAGAGAAGCTTACCAGTAGCAATCAAGGTGAGAGTAGTGCCAGTGTCAATGATACCGGCAGTTTTGGCGAGTATGGTGCTCGAAGTCCCGTAGCGGATCTGTTGGTCGATGCCCCAGAAGGTATTCGAAGGAGCGGTCGTCGTGAGCGGTCTATAATCATTCGAACATCGTTACTCTTTAACTCTTCTGATATCAATAAAAAAATATGGTACTTGCGCAAAGTTAATGGCACCAGTAAATTTGGAAGAGTCAGTGCCTCCGAACGTGAGCTCGCCGTTTACGGCTCCGTCAGACGTAGTAGGCTCGAAAGAGATAGAAACGAGGTTTTGGGGAATAGATGCTTGTTGGAACAAGCTATCCGTGACTAGTTAAAGTGATGAGCAATGTACCGTACGCTGTTTGTTATTAGCATGACTCACTTGTGGGAATACTTTGCTTGTCGTCCGGGGAGAGTGTTCCAATGGTCAGCCCTGTTGGACCAAGGCTACGGGATACTTATGAGTCTTTCAGCAATCTTGGAAGGATACTTTGAATCCACGTACCCAAGAACACCATCCACATCATCGAACCCTGAAGAGTCCGTGGCCACACCTATCGACTGACCAAAGACGACGTTGGCAGAAGTGATCGTGATCTTGTCATTGAACTCGGTTCCTAAGAACATGTTACGGAGTTAAGTAGGATATTTCTTTATTTGTGCATAAGACTGACCATCCATGAATGCGCCTCCTCCGTATTGCACAGCCTATAAGTGTGATTGAGTGATAGTTACAATTCTTCTGTATGAAAAGGGCTCACAACTGTGTCTTGCGATTGTACAGTAGAATCACTTTCGATGAACTTGACGTCCGTGACCCATGTGTTTGAACTGGCTGTGTCCAAAAGCAAAGAGTCTATACAAAATAAATGAGACATGACCATAAATCACTTCCGGAAACAATGATATTTACAGCTTGTGGGAGGTGTTCCAATCTGAACCTAAAGAACGGAGACATATATAGAATTAATATCAATATCCCAATAACCACACAAGTAAAAACAAACTTACATCCACAACATAATCGAAGAGCTGGTTCGTCGAGGGAATATTACCAACACTAGAAGCTTGGCGCAGCTGTCCCTTTCCTCTTTGTTTCAGGAATTGGGCTCGTTGCTTGTCACGAAGGGCAAGACCTGGAGCGCCAACAGTCGAGTTCACCCGTTTCGCGACGGGGAACGAGATCTGCGAGTCGCGAATCCTAATGGGCTCCGCAAAAGCCACAAGAGCCAACGTTAGAAATGAAAAGAGTGCAGAGGCGTGCATCTTCAAGTCGATCTTGGGCTATGTGAATATGTCAGACAGCGAGTGAACTCAAGTCTGGGAGACATTTGGGATGGATGGGGAGTTTATATAGGTACACAGGTGGAACATAGGAAATGTGCCTGTCCATCTTCGACCTCGGAAAGTTCCAACAGTGGGTCGGCAAAGTCACTCTTGTGTGAGGCAAGTTCGGCATTGGACAATGAATTGGCAACGAACGTGGCTGCCAGACATAGTTGTGTTCATCTGTTGACTTCAGCGCATCATAGGGAAGCAAAGTAGCTGATGGAGGGTGTGTGTGCCGTACCTCGCGAACCGTAGTCGGCAACCAGGTACTCTACAGGGGTCCAGTAAGATCCTCGAGAATGGTGCAAGCTATGGGCAGAACCGCGTATCGCTGTGAAAGTAAGTAGGTGAAATTGCTCTTCATAACTTCCTAGTCAAGTTCTTGTGTCGCATAGGGAAGTTTGGGTCCCTACAACGTGTAGGATGAAAATCCTAGCTATGACGGTAGTGGGACAAGACACGGGAAACGTCGACTTGCCGTATTCGCTGGTAACCTACATTCTATGTATAATTGGCAATCAGCATCATTCATAAACAATAGGCCCCTTCCGAGGTGAAGAGACTGATAGAATGGGAGAGGCTGACAGAACCGCTTTTCTGTCGCACGGGTCGACAAGGCCGTCGAATATTTCCAATGATACAACGAACAAACGACTACAACTTGAACGTAAGTCAGTCTATTGACATAGTAGTAACATAACGATGATCAGAGTAACAAACACTTACCAGAACATCTGATAGTAAGCACGTAGGTATGCAAAGCGTTGCAACGACGTCTCGGCCGACTAAAATTTACGCGATTGGGCAATATACTCATGGCTCTCCCACGGGTACCCACGCAGAGGGCGTGAGAGATCTTATCGTGGGTGCATTGGGCGTGCCTGACTACTCTTACACGGCGCATATCCAAGCAGACGGTAAACCGCATAAAGCTTGTCTTCGGCAGTTGACCTACGTTACTATGCGTTGGGTTGTACGGATGCCTGCAGAATGTCTACGACTTCCTCCGCTGCTCCCCATGATCCTTGGTAACCGGCAGCGCTGTGGGAAAGTATTCTTGAGTCGGCATGTTTGTTGACGCAAATTTGACTCCAACTCACCCAAACCCGTATGCATGCACCACCAGTAAGTCTTGCGGAGTCTGACTACCCCGAGGTTTTGTCAACAGGTCTGTCTGGAGTGGCAACTTGAACCACTCGGCTTCAATCCTCGGTCCACCCTTTCTTGCAGGTCTCAAACCAACGTTATGGCTGATTATCCTCGTTCTCTCGTCTTTGAGAGCCGGCTCAATCTCTGATGCCCGTTGCCAAATGCCCTTTCCGGTATCATGATTAACCGACAAGTCCCAGTTACCGACTTGGAATGTCCCTCCGATGAGGACATGGCCTTCTGGAGACGGCCTTGGAATCATATACGTCGCGTGACCGGTCGGTATTTCCCCTATTTCAAGTATGTAAATATTAAGCAACAGATACCGATGCTTAAAGTTATAGCGCACGGACCTGCCCCAAGGGGATAAGACAAGAACTGGTGCATGTTGGGCACACTCGCCAGGATCGTCTGACCCCTGATAGGGAACACGTCCTGATCTTCCACACCAATCAAAGTCCTGGCACCTACAACGTTTCGGGTGCGCATTGAACCAAGCTATCTTTAGTATGTGCAGTATAATATCGGGCGAAGAATGAGAACTAACCCAGGGCAGTAGCATTGACAACAACCCCTTTGCCGTTCCCGTTGAAATACTCTGCTGCTTCTGCAATTGATTCAAATTTTCTGCGAACGAAATGAACGCCGCGCGCGCGGAGGCCGTGGTATAGCCATGGCAAGTATATTTGAGGGTTCAGAGAGACGGTGGTGAAGGACACGCCTGCTGCGAGCCCTGCAGGGAGTTCTTCTGTTTTGAGGACGCGGAACTGAGCCGGATGAGAAAAACGATGGAGTTGAGCGCCGGCTTTCTCGGGGAACAGTTTATGAAGGAGGGAAGTGGACTAACGTCTCGTGGGAGGTCCTTGTACCATAGTTTTCCTACGTCGACGGGTTCGGCGAAGCAGATACGAGAGTCGAGTGTCTACATCACGAGGGGTCAAATGTCAAGTTCTGGAGATGTAGAAAACATTGCGTTGGAGGGACATACGCGAACCAGACCAGTCGGGAGCATGTCCCACAAAGTGTTGCTGCGCCGCACAAAAGCGAAATTAGCAGCCTCCTTGAACCCACTCGCTATATGCGCACTCACAAAGTCTTCAACTCCATTTTATACCTGCGCTCGTCATAGTCGCCAATCGGCGACCAATCTGCACCCTACACATGTTGTAGGACTCGATGTGAGTGTTATCCATTCATCTATGAAAACTCAAAGAAGAAAATCGTGCACGCACTGCCCATGGACTGGCCCACGCCTGCGAGAGTAAACCAGCTTCATCCGGCAAGTCTCGAGCGACAACAGTAATCTTGTACGATGGGTAACGCGTGGACAGCACGTGAGCTGTCGAGAGGCCTATCACGCCTGCACCGAGGATAACGACCTGCAACGGCGTGTCTTGGGGTTGCTCAGCAGACATCTTGAGCGTATCTTCCACGTCGAGGGCAACTAGAAATCCTGATGAGGGTTGGGATGAAGCTGGGGAGGATTTCGGACATTATATAGGACATTTGTGCGCTATGTATGACTCGAAATTGCGACAAGGAAGATACGGAATACCGTGACTACTTATCGTCGAGGTCCGACGGTTGCAGTGGAGGCTAGATCTCAGAGTTATCAGCCGCCGGGGCGCGATATGATCAAGCGATGCGACTTTTATGGCAAGTGTCTTTGAACATCCGTTTTTGCGCTTATCACCAAGTTCGCCTTTGAAACCGACGACGGACTACGCATCCGAGTCGTGTACGACCACAAAGAAGTTTAAATATAAAGATTTCCTCATGATAGCAAAGCCCGGATGGGCTCACCACTTCTCCGAAATTAAGAAAGCATCCTTTGGTAATACAACGACAATGCGCTTTCAGCAAGGAGAAAGCATGTACGGCGGTATCACGATATAAGACCTAGACACTGTTAGATCCAGGTGCCAGCCTTGCGTCCCCCAATCTGTCGACCACAGCCACTCCGACTCGCACCAGGTCCAGCTGTCCTCATAGGAATCCTTGCTCAGAGTACGGGGACTGAGCGTACCACTATCTCATCGCCACCACAGCTACTACCAATGGCGCCAGTAATCAAGTTCACATCCTTTAGTATCCCGTTCCTCGTCGAGTTCGCCAACATGACCTTTCGCCGTCGCAAACGTAATGCTCGACAAGCCAACTCGACTTCGACACTCTACGCCATGCCGAGCTACAACGACAGTGATTGGACATTCGCCAGTCTTTCGTCCACCGACAAGATCGACAAACCAGCCTACGCAGTGATCGGTTCTGCATCCGAATCCGACGATTCAGAGTCTCGGTATTCTCAAGAGTCGGCAGAAGAGGAGCCAAGTGTGGAAGGCCTATGGATCCAGTTTGCCTCTCAGATTGAATCCCCTATGCCGTATTCGTACCCATTGTCTGAGAAGAGGTTGAAGAGGCTAAGGTACAGGATTTCGAAGGCGGTGGTAGCTGCTGGGATGGAGTCGTCTCCGGATATGCAGACTTCGGACCCGTTTAATAACGCGTTGCAAACACAAGGCAGGCTTCCACCTGTGCCTGTCAGCTCGTTATATCGTGGGACGTATGGTCAAGTGATGGAGGCCTTGCATGCAGCAGGGTTGGTTGTATCGCAGTGCGAAGAGACAGGGTTCGCAGGAGGTGAGTTCTTTTTCGGTTTTGAAGGGCTGGTAACTAACTTGAAGATGTAGCCACATTCTTGGGCGCCATGTTTGTAGGAAGATATACAAGGTCAGGGTTGAAGCTGTCAAAGTTGTCTCTTTGGGCATAAACTTGTAAGTCGTGGCGTCGATTCTGCTTCTGGCATACACAGTATTAGTACTCACATAATGCAGATGTTGCCAATCCTTCCTCTCCTATATTATAGTTAACTTATCCGGCTAGCGCAGCCTAGCCACTGCAAGATACCATCATCACGACCACATACGCCAAGCAGCGTACCATGGATAGGAACATGCTCCTCATTCCTTAGATTGCGTGCAATCGAACAGGGCCTGTATATCGCATATGCCACACTTAACAGGGAGGAAACTCGTACCTTTGTCATTGTAGTTCTATCCGCTTTGTCCTATATGGGAAACCCGTCGATCGTGATCCGTCGAGATGGACTCGGATATGTTGCTCTCTTCTGTATGTTTATATCTGAGCGGATAGATCTAGTGTATGGAGTACTATAGTGCGGAAATATAGAAAGCAGTAATCATGACACAGCTATTGAATATGTATATAAGTACCCAACGAAAAACGCAGGCCAAACTATTCACCTCGTTCGCCATGTCCAATCGTTCATCCAATGACAACGTCCGTCCGTCCGTATACTCCGCTACACTAACAGCTTATCCCGATAGCAGACTGAACGTACCCAGCAAGAAGCCCACGCTCATGGGGCACCTGTAGAATCATCGATAGACTCGTCTAGTCAGACAAAACAGGTAAAGTCAGCCTTCAGCTTCATATGCACAGCCAAAAGATTCACCTCCAGCAGCCACAGCCACAACCGCCTGCACGCACAAACAATACGTCGAGATTCTTTGAACACGAGTTTAACGTACGTCGTGCCCCCTTTCGTCTGGATAGAAAGTTCACACCAAGTTCCAACCATACAGGAACAATGGTATGCTGAAGTATGCCCCACTTCCAAGTCCTTCCGCGCTCTATAACTTGGTAGTTTTTCGCATTTTCTTTTCGTGATGAGGACCCATGTGTATTTCGCAGCGTAGTCCAAGTTGTAGGAGTGCTCGCGGTATGCAGTAGTGTCATAGGCGCTGGTCCTCGGTTACCTGGCATATTTTGACGGTCAAACCGTCTCAACTCCGACTTGTCAGTTTGGAATTGATTATTGCGACTCAATTATGCTCCTTCGTCAAGGAGTCTACATCCTCTACCTACAAACCGTTACATAAAACGCCTACTGGAGCCACGAATAAATTCAGAAGGGTGTTTAGCATAGGTCTTGGAATGTCTTTAGATCTCCAAATCCAGTGGCTCGTTGAGGGGAGTTGGAAAACGAAAGCCCTAGAGTACAAATTAAAACAGCAACGCGACAGGGAAACCTACTCCCCTAAAGTATCTATAACTCTGTTTTTAAAACACAAGCTTGATTTCTCTTTCCGGTAATGCCACACAGCAACGGTCCTCCCAAGTGGAGTGGGTCCCGATAAGGCAGGTGTTGTTGTTCATCCGTTTTTGGACAAATAGCTTTTCAGACGTTCCTACGTCATATCTATACAGCACATCGGGAGCCCATCCTACCAGACACTAGAACGACGGCCCTCACTCGTCCCTCTTCTTCAACTACCACCTCAACGTACGTCTTGCCTCCTTGCTCACTATGGCCACCCGCCCCGACACTATCCCCGAGGTTGTCAAGAAGCGACTCAACTTAAGGAACCTCCTCCAAGGGATAGACTTGACCAAAACATTTCCTGAGACCCCTGGTCCGGCGAGTGCCTATCAACGCGTTGTTGACGTGTATTCTCAGCTATGACTTTAACTCATAAGTAGATCAACCCAGACTGCCCGCCATGGCCCGTCTTCCGTGGATATTACACGTTCTCATTTGCAAATGCAATCATAGGCCACCGCTTGCCCACCATCCTCGGAAAGGCCATCGAAGACGTCTTGTACACACGTTGCCTCCTGAGGATGGGATTGTTGATCTACTCGCGTATGTCAAGCGTATAAAGACTCAAAGCAGAGCTGGAGGGTAACGGCAGGCTGCGACCTATAATCGACGACGGGGAAGCCGATATTGCACTGTGGAACAAGGAGATTGCAAAATGTTTTATAGGTGCGTCCGAACGACTTCCACACTGCGCTAAAGCATCTTGTCCCAAACGATGCTCTTCCTTCAGGCAAAGATTTCATGAACGCAACTTGGCTTTTCGCGGAAACATACAAATACCGTCGCCTGAGAGAATGTTTCGCGGTCAGCAAAAAAAGGGCAAACGTAGACGTGTTCTTTAGACCTGTGCATCTCCCGGCTCGTAGCGTATTGTAATAATCACTCGTATAAATCCTCAGTGCGACACGTTCTCAGGCTCTCGTTCTTTAGATGCCATCTTCGATTTGTCCACACGCTTTGCCAAACCCTACCAGCACGCAGTAGAGATTGCAGGTGAACAGGGCCCAGCTGAAGCCATTCGTTTCATGTTCTTCGAGCTTTCACAGGGTAAGTTGGAATTGTTATGACTTTAAGAAATAATTACTTACTATGAGCTCATTCATCTTATTTCAGTATGCCTCTGGGGTAACTCCACGGATCTGTCGTTGCCCATCAACATGACAGAGAAGCAGATAAAATCACTCCAGTCCACTATGGTGATGCACTGCACGAGACAGAAAAGAATATCCTTGGTAATCACATGAACAGGCTATGGGAGATCATTAGAGATATGAAAGGCAAGGGACCCAACGGCCAAGGTGGGCGTACCGACTTTGTGCTTGACAACGTCGGTTTCGAGCTCTACTGTGACTGTGTTTATGGTTGGTACTCTTTCAGGTCAATGAATGGGACCCTACTCACGTCCTTCGACCTTGACAGCCGACTTCCCCATCCAAGCTGTCCTCGTGTCCGAAGTTCGCTTCCATGGTAAGCGTTATCCATGGTTTGTTTCGGACGTCACGAAGAAGGATTGGGAATGGCTCCTGAACATAATAGTATATGGATATTTGTTCCCTCAGGCTAGCGGAGTTGAACGTGAGAGTTTGAGCAAGCTGGGCCAGCGGTGGAAGGTATCTTGACCTCTATAACCAATACTTACTTACAAAACCTGCTGACCGTATCATAGAAATACGAACAAGATGGCAAATGAATATACAAGCAGCATCCGTTCTGGTGCACTGGCTTCACCTTCTGGGATTTCCGTACAGAGGCACCGGATCTATTCCTTCACCTATCAGAATCTGACTTGGTCGTCTTCAAAGGAGACTTTAACAACAGAAAAGTGAGTATTCTACTTCTCAGACTTATGGATTAAATGGACTTACATGATGCATGTCATTCTGAATTTTAGCTTACGAACGACTGTGTGCCGCACCTGCCTCTACGCCGTTCGAAGAGGCCATTGAACCCATTGCATCCGCTGCCGGTGCCCCAAGGGTCTGCAGTATGAGGACCATTAAGAGCAACCTGGTGGTCGGATTGGGAGAGAACGGCAACGAGATCTCTGCTATATCAGACAAAGAGGAAGACGGTTTGAAAATCAGTGGCAAATATGTGTGTATAGCAGTAACTGCCTGTGAAATTGCTACTGATGTATTGCCCTACAGGCCATGGTTCTTGTCTCTGAAGGGAGACCCGGAGAGCCAATTAGTTTCGCCTAAACGGATATGTTTTGACTCACCAGTCTCGTCTCATTGACCACATTGTTGAATGATACAACCACATACCGTATTACCAAGACTTGTTTTACTTAACTCCAATTTTCTTCTCGCTGCGGCAAAAAAAAATGGATTAGTAGATACACAATACAAGCGTACTTTCTGGTGAATCATCCTGTGACACTAACAGCAGCGTCAACATCCATATTTGCATACACATCAGCATTCTCTTCATCCTCTTCTTCATCGTCGTCAAACCGCCCATCGTCCATCTCACCAAGCAAGTAGTCCACAATATAGCTCTCCTGCACCAATTTCTCCATCCTACTCAGATGACGCTCCGTGTACGGCACGAGCGCCTCAATAAGCTCCCTCAAAGCTGACGCCCCCTTGTTTTCCTTTGACAATGACGCCCCGGCACCCTCAGACGCCTCTGAGAATACACTCACAAGAGCGTTCTCCTCACCAAAGGCACCCACGATGTCCTCTGCCGCGCGCAACTTGAAGACGGCGTGGAGAACGCGCTGAGCGACGTCGCTTGTCTTGGCGTTGGCGTTCCATGTGCGTACGTACCGTAGGAGCTTGGCGAGGTCTGTCCCTCCGAGTGTGCGGATCACTTCGTCCACGGCTGGGTGGCCTGTTAGTGAATGGGACGATATGGTGGAGTCCTCCGTGGAGGAAGAGGAAGAAGAGATATTTTTGAATAAGGTATGCAGACGTCCTGGTTGGTCCATGGCAAGGGCGAGGAGGATGGCGTTCCGATAGTCCTGGAGCGACAGGTAGTTGAGGAAGTCTTGTTCTCTGGTTGATCGCCGAGGAGAAGGAGAAGAGGTGTACGTGAGTTGCGGTGATAGGAACCTAGAGTGAAAGAGAAGATGTATACGTACTTGAGCACTAGCTCAGCGCGTTTGGCCTCTTTCTCCTGTTCTTGCTCAACAGTGCAGTCTTCCCAGAACGTGACAACTGAGTCCGCTGCGCCGGAGATGATGGTTTTTTCGTCAGATGTGACGGCCAATGCCCACACCTAGATGTCACAGATCAGAAAAGTTATTTCCCCTGCCAGGCCATGATTATGAGAATATGGTACCTTGTCCTCGTGGTTATCCATCGTGGCAGCACACGACTCGTCCCTTACATTCCACAACTTCACCAACCCATCACTCGCCGTACTAACCATCTGCATCCCCGCATTAATAAAATCAATCCTCAACACCGAGTTCGTGTGTCCTTCGAACGTCTTCACACATGTGAAATCGTCCAGGTTCCATAATTTGACGGTCTTGTCGCCACTGCCCGTCGCGAGTACCCTCTCGGTACGTCCGAACCGCACAGTCCAAACACCCCGTTTGTGTCCCTTGCATGTACCAAGCAACTTGACTTCTCCACGCACAGAGCCGTTATCATATTCGATATATTCAATCTCCCAAACTTTAGCTGTGCGGTCTTGAGAACCCGAGACAAGCAGGCGGTTATTAGGCGCGACATCGAGAGAGTTGATGTCCTTGTCGTGTGCCTTGTGTGTCGTCAAGCTCTTGCACTTTTGCGGTTCAGAACCTGGTTCGGCGGAGGGGGAGACAGAAGAGAGGTCCCACATCTTGATCGTTCGGTCTTGGCTACCGGTAAACATGAACCGGAGTTTGTCGTTTAGAGTGTCGTCTGAGGGTGCGTTACGAGAGAGGGCTATCGCACCGACACTTTCTGTGTGTCCTTCGCAGACGGCCACGCATCCCCATTCAGGTACAGACTGCGTTACCTGGGAGGAAGAGGCCAAGGGAGCCCATATACGTGCAGAGCGATCTTTGCTGCCACTAGCCAAGACACGTCCTTGTGCGCCGTGATCCAGGCATAGAACAATCTCTGAGTGGCCAGATAGTAGACGAGCATCGAGCGTTGTGGTAGAGTAAACGCGGATGAGAGAAGAGTTGGTCGCTAGCGCGACGTGTGTATCGGATAGCTTATTAGCTGTGGAGGTGCTCGGCTTTTGAGAGAGGAATGGTGAGAGTAATGATACGTCAACAATCTCGTCGTTGAAGCCAATAAGCTGGCGCGTGAGAGAGCGTGTGGTAAGAGAATGGAACAGAATATTCTGGTCCGCGTGTACAGAGATAACGGTCGAGGTCGAAGGAACATACCTGGAACGGCGATCAGAGATAAAACTCAAGGCTAGAACACCTCGTGGAACACTTACAGTACATCAACAATCTGACGTTGCTCTTCCTGAACGTCTGTCAAATTGTCCAACTCTTCGCCGAGAGTGTACAAGACGGAACCCTTGCGAGCGTCCCAAACTTTTACGACACCCTTCTCGCCACCGGTGTAGAGTTGTAGCTTGGCGTTGGCCGAACTCTCTCCAACTAAATCGTCGTCTTGTCGCAGTAAACCGACAGCTTCTACACGCTCTAACACCGGTATGGTCTTGATCAATTGGGGTGCTCCGTCTTTTTCTTTGCCCTTTGCTTTGCTGCTCTTGGTCGTGGTATATTCTGAGGTCTTCGTGGAGATGTCCCAAACCAAAACGACAGAGTCTCGTCCGCCGCTAACCAACCATTTACCGTCTCGGGATACATCCAGTCCTCTTGGAACGGAGACATGTCCCTCGAGGACCGCTTCGGGCTTCGCCGCCGCGCCAGAACGGGACGCAGTGGCGGACAAGTCGAATATCCTAATTTTCGTATCCACGCATCCCGTCACTAGCCGCATCCTCCGTTCCCGTCCAACAGAAGACGGATCGAACGGGTAGTCGAACGCCAAAGCGCTGACCACACCTCCGTGTCCTTTTAGTACATGGGTGACGTACCCACGGGCAATGTCCCATACTTTGACAACGCCATCTGCGGATCCAGAGGCAAGGTAGGTCGAGGTAGGGTCTGTTTTGCAGACATGCACGGGTGCGTCGTGTGCACGCGCTACGACGCGTATTGGATGGACAGGTTTCGGTGTAGGTGTATTGTCTTTTGGTAGCTCGTATATCCGGAGTGCTAGCGCGGAGGTGAAGAGAACGAGGTGGGAAGCGGACGGGGAAATGCACATTGCAGTAATAGACTCGGTGTCCTAAGAAGTTCGTATGAGGATAGAGTAATAGAATACCATGACGCAGACACGTACCCCTGCAAACCGACATATTTCCCTCCCTTCCTGTACCTCTGTAAGCACCGCTTCCTCTCCTACACACGTTACAAGCCTATTGCCATCTGGTGTGACTGCGACCGGTCCTCCGGTGTACAAGGGCGCAATAACCCTGCTCTTTTTGAATCTATCGTGGGATATGTACATTAACTTTTACATTTGTTCAAAAATTTTATTCACTCACGCTGTCTTCAGCTTGGGTCTCGAAGGTGCGACCATGACGGTTACAGTTTGTGGCAAACTCGCGATTGAGGAGGGATGAAGCAATGGGCGTCTGTGGCAACTTTTCGTGATCGGAACTATCCGAAGGCATTGTATTTACTTGTATTTATACAACTTCCCTTTTAGGCTTATACTCCTTCCCGCGGCGATCCATCAAGTTGTGACACCGTAGAGGTCCAACATAAGCTGGGTGCACCTTGCCAGTTTCGAAGAATATCAGGATGTTTTATGAAGGAAAAGAGGCTGAGCGGTTAAGCCATGGGCTCCCGTTGGATGCAATAGGTACCTCGGGCCCGGAGTTGTTTGCTCCCTGGGATTCTATTCTTCGGGAGAGTTCAAGGGCACGAAAGGCTATCAAGCACCGTTCGTAAAAAAACACACATAGCCTGGGTTCAGTTCTGACTCGGGTCATTAATCTATGCTTATGTAGCAAGGTATACAATCATCTCCGCGCCTTGTGTTCTCCAGGTGGCCTCCAAAGTTCCTCGCTGCCTTTCACGAGCGGAGGATCTGCGGCCTTAGCATGGGCCTGGATGGTCCCATTTCGCCTTGTTACCATCCGAAGTATCCTCCTGATCGGTCTCATGATCTCGCTTCGAGGAGCCAGAGTCTCACAGTTATACGCCAATAGTCTCTGACGACCATACACATCCGTCATCAAACCCCAAGCCGTGTGTAAAGGACCAGTTCAACTATTCGTACAAGCTTAGAACAAAGTCATCCTACCATGCCCAACGAGATACTCCAACCACCAGAAAACGAAGGCAGGCCTGCAGCAAACGCAACCCACAAAAAGAAGAAGGGAAAAAAGGAGCTCGCCTCGGAATGTCCATGGGGATTGTGCATGTAAAAGTGCACTCTATCTAATAAAAGCGTAAAAAACCTCGCCTCGAAAGAGGCCATAAAGTCCCACATTGCGTCGCAGAGCAACCGAAATCGTCCGTTATCGTGGGGAAGGTAATCCCGAGCGAAGTTGCAATGTTCTTAGTTGGTCTTCAGCCAGTCGCCGTGCCCGTGCTTCCTCGTCCGCCGCCCGTTCAGCTTCAACTCGTCTCCTCGTCTCATCCTCCAATCTGCTCTCCGACATCTTCAACGCCTGCTTCGATCTTGCCGCATCTGTCTCCGCGCGCGTGAGTTGGTTTGACAGACGCAAAGAAAGATGTTCTTGGTCTGCCGACTGTCGTCTCAAGCTATCAATCTCCTGCTGCAGCTGCTTGATGAGCGAGTCCGACTGCGATGACGGCACGTGATTGTAAGATGCCGCAGCTTGAGAAGACGAGAAGACGCCGTGCAAGCCATTTCTGTTCCCATGCCTAGCAGATGATGGACCATGAGTGTGGTTATTGTGGTGGTTAGTGTGGGTATGGGAGCTATGATTGTAAGTAGGGGTTGGAACGCTGCTCGAACTTGACGCGGATGCGGGCGGACGATAGTTGTATGGATGATGCGGCTGATCACTGTCGTATTCGTCATCGGTCATCACTATTGGTCCTCCCTCACCCCAGCCCATGTATCCCATTTCGTCGTCGTCATCGTCGTCAGTTGGGCTATTCCGGACCGCCGAGGTTTTGAAGGATGAAGCGTCGACGGGCCGCAAGGTGGCTATTGGAGGAGCCTCGAATCTTGGTTGAGGGTCCTCCAACCGCACTTGGAGAGGGTGGTAGGGTGTTGCATCCGGTACGGGAGTGGGCTGCGGGGGCGTGTCTTTCTGCGTACGTCCGCGCTTCCTTGGGCGCTTAGTACCTGGCGGTGCCTCCAGGTTAACGGTCCAGTACGAACCGAAGCCTGGGTCAGTCGCCGGTCGTGGCTGTCGTTCAAATAATCGATTGAGAGACAGATGATGTCGTACAGATTGCTGTTCCGAGAGTCGATGAGGTTGTGTGTAGGTGTATACGATGAAAGGAGAATTGTTTTTGATTTTTTTTAGAAAAATGTCAAAAGAAAGTGATAACGCACCTTCCACGCCGGGCCCGCAGTCTTGTAGTAAGGATACTTTTTCTCCATTGCCGCATATATTTCTCGAATGGTCAAACGTTTCTTTGGGCTGCCCAGAATTGCACATCGTAGGATGACAGGGAGGGTGTGTTGTGGACGACCATTGGTGTCTGGCAGACAGGCGAGGGTATCTGGACAGTCTGGGTGAGGTTCGTGCGGCCGCATTATTACGTCTGACTGGGCATAATAATTGGACTCTGCAGCAGCCCGCTCGTAGGCCATGGTGTTTATGGGTGGAGGTGAGGTGCTGTCTGGCTGAACGTGCTGCATTCTGCTTGTGCCCGGTGTCGGGTGAGGGGTGTGTTAAAGGGGGTGCTTGGCTGGGGAACGACGGGAGAGCACATACCTCGAGTCACGTTCCTGGGTGCTTTCGGGGTTGAGGAGATTGTTGAGGGAGGCCATGAGCCTGGGAGGGAGCGGGGATGACGAGGGTTGAGTGGAAGGTGAGCCCGGCCAGAATTTGACGGTGTTGTCCTGTGGGTCCAACCGGGCGTGCGGACAGTGGCAGGAGGTCCATCGTTGTTGTTTTCTTTCCCCAGATCCGCCCTGCCGATCCGCCCAGGCCCGTCACGCCCCCTTCCCACATCCACGCCCAGGCTCCTCGTCGTCGTCTGGGCAATCTCGCCGTCGTGCGCGACAACGAGCTCGCCATGTTCACACACAGGACATCAGCGACGAGCGAGTTCTCTCACAGTTTATTTGTGCCGTCGTCGGACGCCAGAGCAAAGTCGGCACCCGCCAGGTCCCCTAAGCTCAATCACGAGCACACAATCAAGCTAGTCTCGTCCTTTGATAAAATTACGAGAAAAATCGCAGCACGCTTGCCGAAATTGTCTCAGCACGTCCCAATCGTCGGCGCTGCGGACACCCACCGTCAACATATTCCAGGGGGCAAAGGGGCCTTTACTTTCAGATAACTCGACTGTTTATGCAGCTTTACTTGTAAACTCGTTATCGTCATCTTCTATCCATCAGAGTCCGTAATAAAACTCTGATACTCCGGTTCACATGGTCCGAAACATGTGGACCCACTCAATAACTCACTAGCGAACAAGACGAGAACCATTCGGAAAACAAACTGATGCTTATCGTACAAGGCGGTGGGAGGGTATACTCCGAAGAACTGGGCAGTCCGGGATCCAAGCTTATTTACTCCGAGGGCAGTTATGGACAGCTGTTGGACGACCCTGCCACTACTTGAGCGGGCTGTAGGGCAGTGCCTCCAGGATCAGCGAGTCCATAAACTTTGAGAACTGCGCCGTCTGTGCAAGTCCCGCGTCGGTCGGTATGTCACGTACAACGTTTGTAAACGCGCTTACCTTGGCGACCGTCTCAGACCACCCGTCCAACTGCCATGCCTCCTCGCGCTTCTCTTTACGAGTGGCCAAATCACTAACACAATCATCGTCAGACTCCACTTATTCGAGGAATCAGACGATTAGACGTACGAGTATTGCCACATGTGGTACACTTGGTGAAGTCTGCCGATCTGTGAAAACCATGCACCAACTGGCTCGACGTAGTGTCTACGAGCTTCGATACCCTTTCTCCTACAAAGCAATGAGACATACGCTCAAGACGAGTCTGTACGAGAGCACATACCAAGCCTGCTCCCATTCCAAAAGAGCGCCTGGCTTGAGCTGGTACTTCCTGAGCTCGAATATGCCACCCTCAGAGTGGGGAGGTGCTGTGGGGAAGAACGCAAACTCTTGGCAGAGCTGGGACTCGCGAGAGTTGAGGTACGGGATCATCTTGCTGTATGCATTTTGATACTGTGTTCACAAGGGATGTATGTGATGAGTATATGCATCATGGCCACATCAGCTGTGCACGCACCTCCGAGTTACGAATCTTGGCAACAGTCTTGTCGTATCCGTCATAGTTCTCGTACTCCAATATGTGGACTACAGGGAACAATCAGTATCAATAAGACAAATGAGCAATTAGGGGCGCACAGAACGTGTCCTGCTCTCCAACCACAACCTCCCAACTACCAGACAGCTTGACGCGAAGCTCTGGGTCGTCCTTGATCGTCGCGTAATAGTCGGTTCTATGTCACATAGGTATTAGTATCCGGGTGTCACGACCATGACAAACGGCACGTACGCAGCCTTCTTGTAGTTCGCCACCTCGCTTGGTTTCACCCTATGAACTAAATGCAATGTCAAATATATGATAAATGACATATAGTAAAGCATAGCTAGTCACTTTCGAAGCCGTGCACGTACTTTCCACGCGCGACAAGCCTGGAATGTTGTTGAACCTGGACGTCTCCCTCTGCCTGAGCCTCCGGAGACCCATGCAGGATAGACTGATAATTTAGCACAACTCTCGCGTTAAGTACACGGAATACGCTAGTCGTCCACCTCCCGATGACCTCTCACCTGAACAGAAATCGTCCTTGTCGCCTGAGCAGCAGCTTGAATGGCAGATGGCTTGAGCGCCCTGGTGCTAAGCCTCGCGAGCATCTTTGTTCCTTCAGGTCCTTTGTTGAAGAGCAAGTATTCAAAAGAGTAGCCAATGAGATAAATATCGAAAGTTTGTGAAGTAGTAGGTGGTTGAAGCTGACGATAAAGCGAGTTGCAAGGAGGTGGTGGGCTGCCAGGCTGGTCACCGCACCACCGCGGTGTTCGAGGTTGCTTGTTGCCGCTCTACGGCCCAGATGCATCAATGATCAGAAGTCGACGTAAGAAGCGTGGGAACGGGCCGCTCGGGCGCACGGGCTGAGCGGCACGAACGAGTAGGCCGAACTTGCTTCCTCGCCATCATCGTGGTCAACGATGACGAGATGCTAAAACTCAACTGGCAGAGGACGTTGACTCTTTTTCTCCCGTTAGTGATATGGTTCATCCAGAAGTGGTTGTCTCGACACAGCACACACGAGTTGGTGAACGATACGGCAGCCGGTGTCAAGGTAGGCAAGTTTCAAGTACAGTCAGCCTGTATGGCTTCCTGACATGTTTCTCTCTGAGGCGCAACACCGTCTAGGGTCCCCAGACAGCCTCAGAATTGTAGACGGCAATCCTGATACCACTGCAGTCATACTCAACTGGTCGCGCTTTCCCAATGTCCAACGTATCGCGGTCTTATTGTGCTCTTCCTCCCTGGAAAAGATCATTCTAGAGGTCGTTGTCTGGAACAACAGTCCCCAAGCAATATCGTATGAAGTGCGGGTCCTCTGACGGCATTTTTTTCGCTAAACAAAAAGTGAAAGCGCATCTGCCAACTTTCTGTCATTTGTCTAGGATTTCATTGATACCACCTGCCCGAGGTCCAAGCTAAAGATCTACAATTCTCCGGCAAACTTGTGCTTTCAAGCTCGTTTCCTCGCATGTGCACAATCATCGTCACCATACTGTTTCATACAGGTAACCTGTCTATTAGACTAACAAACTACCAATAAATTGACATCTTCCGTTCCTTCTGCTGATAACTATGAATGATTGTAGGACGACGACTACCTCGTGGTCCCGGAAGTGATCCAATCCCTACACGCACGCATACGCCAAACCCAACACCCACACACAATACACCTTCTCCCAGCTCACGAGTATCTTACATCCACTCTCCGACAGACTTTCGTGCACAATGAAATGTCATCGAAAAAGTCGATCCACACGGGCTTTGCGTGGCTCGGTCACGGCACGGTCATGCATCGCTCAGAGGCTATGGATTTCTTGAAACTGATGCACCAGTTGAACGCGTCGGAGGAAGAGATGAAGATGGCGGATAATTATTATTCGATTCTGAGCAACCGGGTACCTGAAATTTGGTTTGATCAAGGAGTCGAGTTGGGTGGTGGCCAACCATTTACGGTTGGTACAGAAGGGGACGAGCGCAACAATAGACACATTGTAAGTTTTGCAGGGTCAATTTGCTGAAACATTCTTAGAGATTTTTTTTCTGCAGCTTCAAGCGACGAAGTACCTGGAGTCTATCATCTTTAGCGACCCTCCACCAGCGGAATCAGGGTTGCTCGAAAGCTTGCCATTTGTTCGTATATCGGAGGACTACAATTTGCAAACAGCTCTATCTGTGCGAGCCGCATGTCGGGATGCGCGATGTCTGCTCGAGAGTAACATCCCCCTCTTACCCGAAAGCCTGCGACATTCAGTAAACAGTGGCGCAGACATGCTCGAGCTTGAAGCGTACAACCGGGGCCTCGTTTCTTCCGCAACGAATCGGAATTACCTCGAACGTCCACCATCTAGAGCCATTGATAACCGGCTTGACACTCTTTTTGAGAGTTTAGGAGGTGAGTTTGTCCACAAAAGTGTCGTCGACATCTTGACAATAGTTTTGAGCAAACTGTTTTTTTCAGACGCAAAAATTGGAGAGTTCATTCAACTCGACTATTTCGATGATCTGCTAGTGCTACATCCTTCTGGCGGGTTAGAGATGGTTTGGCTGGTCGACATCAATACTGAAAGAATCCTACGATCCAGTCAAATCACGACTTCCTCAGCCGGTCTCACACGGGTCAGTGGTTTCGGCGCTTGACAGTATCGTGACTTCTGATCGACATTGAACGTTATTGAACAGTGTGCCCGTGCGAGCCAAGTTGTGTGCAAGGACGCGCAGATTGCTGGAGAAAGTTTACGTGAATGTATTGCTCCACTGCAGTCAAGTGACTTGCCTCACTGCGAGCTGGGACACGTTGCGAGGCTGGAAGTTGTGCGCTCTGTTCAGCCACCTGTCCCATGGCGCGTTCACGAAGTGTGGGTTCGGGGGCTGTAGCAGCCGAATGACTAACCGTGTACATAGAAGATTACTAGACTTGTCTTTTATTATCTCGAGTTGTTATGCAGCATGAATAAGCACATTACAATAAGTCGTCTCTGGCAGAGGGAACCAATGGCAAGGCTGGGATAACACCGGGCCGGACACCCACAATGGGCGCTTGAGTATAGCCCATGTCGACGACAGCCAATCGCAAACGGCGGAGCCTTGCTTAAAACCACTGGAGACAAGAGTCCACGGCGGCCTCTGTTTCTGCTCATGCTGTTTGTTTCAGACTCTCACAAGGTTCGAAGACACTCGCAGCGATGATTCCGCCGCGTTCAAAAGCGTTTGCACTGCCAGCACAGCGAACTCTAGTGCAAGGCCGCAAACCAACTGGCGGCCCTGTAGCGCATGGGCTGAAAACAACCGTGGTGGGGCACGCTTTTCCGATCCCTCTGGAACGCCAACTGCGCGCAAAGGTTAGTTTCTTATCGCTTTGTCGAAAGAGTTTCATCGTCGACGCTGACCGTGATGCCAATCACTGTCCTTGTATTCTATTATAGGCACGCATAGACCAGATCGACGCTGAAAAGGGGAGTGTTTCTCCCTTCCTTGTTGATACTTTCAAGAGGCACCACGATTACCTCCGCATTTCTTTGACTGAGAAATGCAACCTTCGTTGTATGTACCTTGTGTCTTCTCGATAGACCCATGTGTTTTCGGCTGTCGTAGTGATGATAACTGACACGTCTGCAAAACCCATTGCATAGGTTTCTACTGCATGCCCGCAGACGGCGTCGAGCTATCTCCAAAGGAGCACATTTTGTCTGATGACGAGATAGTGCGGCTTGCCTCATTGTTTGTTCAAAATGGCGTAAGAAAGATCCGACTCACGGGAGGAGAACCCACCGTACGAAAAGGCTTGCCAAATTTGATAGGTGAGTAGATAGTGAAAATAGCACTTATGTCAAGCTGCATGGCAGTGCACAGCACACGGACTTACGCCCGTTCTTCCTCTCGCGACCTGCTATAGCTCGCCTGAACGCCCTGCGCCCGCACGGACTGCAAGCCATCGGCATGACGACAAACGGTATTGCGCTGCACCGCCGGCTCCCAGAGTTAGTCCAAAACGGGCTGACACACTTGAACATAAGGTTAGTGGGTTTGGTAGATTCTTTGCGTGCGTCAATCTGGGTGTAGGTGTCTGTTTGATTGATAGAAGTTCCCCCTTTGTGTTACAGCCTCGACACGTTGGACCCGTTCAAGTTCGAGATTATGACCCGCCGGATTGGGCATGAGGCTGTGTTGAGATCGCTCGAAGTTGCATTGGCTTCACCTCTGCAATCCGTCAAGGTCAATGTCGTCGTAATCAAGGACTTGAACGATTCCGAAATTCTAGACTTTGTAGAAATGACTAGAGAAAAGGCATTCTCTATACGTTTCATTGAGTTTATGCCGTTCACAGGTGAGTCTGGGCTTTTTCTATGTCTAAAATAGTTGGAATGGAAAATTGACGACTCGTTATTACGATAAGGTAATAAATGGGACAAGCAGAAGATGGTGCCTTCTTCTGAGCTTCTCTCCAGGATAGCTTCGAGACACCCGACAATTACCAAAGTCCCTGATGAATTGAACGACACCGCTCGCAACTATTTCATACCAGGCCACAAGGGTAGTCTGGGCTTTATCAGTAGTATGTCTGATCACTTTTGTGGCAGCTGTAACAGGCTCAGGTTAACTGCGGACGGGAAAATCAAGGTTAGCCCTTGACTTATCAATTATAGAAGCAGTGCTGCATTCTTGACCATCTCTTACTTCTCAGGTGTGCCTATTTGACCCCAAGGAAATCTCTCTCCGTGACCTAATACGGGGAGGCGCAACCGACGGCGAGCTTTTACAAACGATTGGTCTAGCCGTACATGGAAAACAGGAAAAGCATGCGGGGATGGAGGACATTGACACTGTGACAAACCGTCCTATGATTTTAATCGGAGGTTGAGTAACTCGCTTTCATGTCCGTACTGGAACTGCCTTGTGAATCTGATTCTTCCTCTGACACTTGTGCCTTTTTCCTGGCAGACCCTCAGCCGCGGTACACTACCAGCACCGCACTCGCAATGAGGCGTGCACCATCGTCCCTGATACGATCCAGGCAGCGGCGTTCGTCCCTCCCCGACATCCTCTTCTCGCAAATGACTCTTCCCAATTACACCCGCCTCGTGTCGACGTCCGCAGGTACACATGACGCACCCGGGTCCCGATTGACTCACGTTGATCAGTCAGGTCGCCCTGCGATGGTAGATGTAGGAGCGAAACCCTCCACGGAGAGGACTGCGACTGCGCGCGGAAGGATCTACGTACCAAAAGTTGCTTACGACCTCATTGCGCAAGCCTCGTCCACTCAAGCTCAAGAACGCCCAGTCATAGCAGCAGCACCATCTTCACAATCGCCCATGATGGACCACGCAAAGGCGAAGTCGCTGGGGAAAGGTGACGTCTTGACGGTAGCCCAATTAGCGGCCATCATGGGTTGCAAACGCACCTCGGACCTCATCCCGCTTTGCCACCCATTGCAACTTTCCCATGTTGCAGTCGAATTACGTCTCGAAGCGCACTCTGACTCTCCTCCGTCGGACGCGGAAACGACCAAGGCCTGCAGCGCCGGAGAAACGCTTGGGGTTCAATTTCGGGAAGACTCTAAAGTAAACTCAGACGACGAAGAGTCACACATTGATTTGCGACCGCCGGCGTTGGGCAAGGTTTCGAAGTCCCGGTCCGAAACTTTACCATCGGGGTACAGTATTATGTGCCTTGCTACAGTGAAATGCGAGGGCAAGACCGGGGTGGAGATGGAGGCGTTGACTGCGGTGTCTGTCGGGTTATTGACCGTGTGGGATATGTTGAAAGCTGTTGCGGGGAAGGAGATGGTTATTGGTGAAATCTTTGTGTCGCACAAGTCTGGCGGTAAAAGTGGTGATTTCCAGAGACAATGTTAGCGATGGAGGGATGGAAGGATATTCAGTTTGATATACTTACAATAGTCGTTGAATGATCACCCGCGATGTCTCTGTTTTTCTGTGACGTTCAGGGTTACGCACAACACATAAGTGCTTCTTCCATTCTCTGCTAGAAAGCCCCTGGTCGACTTGAAAATTTCGATGATAGAATGGTAGATGTGTTTGCCATTGCGTGAGAAGTGGTGATAAATACAGTGAACTGGTATTAGATGGTAGACAATTATAGAGAAAATGTCACAACAATGCGTACAGTAATTACTGTATATCTATGGCTACAATGGCTTGGGTAATAACCTCCTGGGTGTAATATTATGGCCCAAATAATGGAAATAATGGAAAGTTGGGAGTAATCTGAGAGGAAGAAATCCGAGGGAAAAGGTTCGAGAGAAGAAAGTAAAATTTGATGGAATGTTGAGATGCCTCTCACCACTGCCCTCTGGCAGTATTTTGGAGACCGAGTTCGATCGAGTCTTCGACACCCTCGACCCGAGGCTCGCCACAAAGGCCAGGAAACCCGACTCGATGGTACACCTTTTGAGCGCTGTTCTTGTGACCAACATAAAGCACCACACTTTCCTTGCAGCAATCAAACAAGAGCCTGAAAGGGAAAGCGGTAAGACGATATATCCGGAACGCGCGACACTTGAAACTTTTATGATAACTCACTGAGCGGTGACATGACGGACCAGGAATTCTGCACAACCGCGTCTCCTCCACATGGGCGTTGTGTAAACCTTGGTGATGGCCGAGACACGATGGGTGTTTCTAGTGACGGCGCAGATAGTGGTGATTGCACCGTCGAGATCGTATACCCAAATTATACGCTTTTGGATCAACTCGCGTGCCTCTATTCTGGCCCTGTCCAAGCTCAGGGGAAAGTATACCTGAAAAAGTTAACACGATCAGCAACAGAACGTTTGATTTCTAAAAAGATGAACAAAACAAAGTCGGAATACTTACAGAATCATCGGCAAACTCCTTGCAAAGCTGGGCCACCTGTTCCAAATCGGCCCCCTCGGCTCGCCTTAGACGGTGTCCTTCCGGAAGAGGAAGGTTCGATGGTTTGAAAGTTTTAGAGTTGCAGAACGAAAAGTAAGCAGAGTAGAATGGCTCGGGCTCAACCTTGTGGCCTGTCAGTTGCGACCATTGTCGCGTGAAGGCCTTGACGAGAGGTGTCATGCCAAACACCGAAAACACCCGCTCGGACGGCACACAGATGCGTAGATACTCCACTAGTTGGTTGATGCGAGGGTTAAGCCACGACTGTGACAATTCATCCTGTCGTTTAGGTGTCCACAGGAATATCGGATAGTTGCCTAGAGTCCAGTCCACACACGATAGGACCATATCGAGTTGGGGACGAGCGTGTATCGACGGTTGACTCCACACTGTAAGCCAAAACGCGCCAGAGGTGGGGTGGGGGATGAAGGAGGATTCATCTGCGGTGGAGATACAAGCCTCTACATCCGCGTCGCTCGTGAACTGGAACTCGGTCAGAGCAGCCTCGGTGTTCACTCGTTTTAGTGCGTGGGCAAAAATGATGTTGGAGGAGGCTTCATGGCGACGGAGTGTGGGGTAGGACAGTGCAAGGAAGTCGCTTGCAGAGTTGTGCTGCATAATTACAGCATTGGTAGCAGCGGTTGCACTAGGCATTATGGATAGCGTTCCTAACAAACGGATGCAAACGGTTAGCGCACTGCATGGTGGGCAAGAGGGGGTGAGACATACAGGAAGAATTATGCAGAGAGGAGTACGTTCCGGTCGTGGGGAGGGCACAACAGTGAGATTGACGAGGATGACTGACCGCCACGCAGCTTCTTATAGGAATTCAGCGAGAGACTGTAACGCAATGGTGTGACAGTACCCGAATATCCAGTGCGCGCGCCATGAATAGTAGACCGGCAGGGGCACGGAATAAGTTGACTAACTTCGGACGGGGAGCGCTGGAGAGCGGAGGTTTGAAAGAATCTTTGGATAGGAGAACAGCATCTTACATCATGAGCTAAAACCGGACGATATCGTTGATTTGACGTTGTGTTGATACTTGGGCTGCCGGCTTGCTGGATAGGCTTGGGGTTAAGGCACGCCTAGCACAAGGCATGGCAACCGCACAAAACCTATGCTGCAGGCGCGCCCGGGTACGTTCAGTTCGGTGACCGCTGAGCTCGACAGGGCTTGGTATTTGTTTTTTTTGGTTTATGTGGTTATTATTTTGTACTCCGCATCGTATCTGGTGAGAGCAGTTCGCAGGTCGAGTCAGAGTCATCCTCTTGAAGCTGTGGTACATGACTTACGCATCACCGTCCGCCGCGGCTGACTCATGCATGTATGCATGATCATTCAGCGACAAACGACAAATAATCCAAGACCGAACCCTCTACACTTTTGCGAGAATCAGACGAGCGCAGCAGGTGCGATGGCCGTAGAGATTGAAGCTGAAGATTTCATGTTTTGCAAGGAAACTAGCTTCCACGTGGCTGTATGGGCGTCAGAGTGCGCTCTGTGTGTAGCCTGCTTGGAATGGGTTTTGTTGCTACCACCACCACCACCGCCGGTGCGCTTTTCAAACTCATATACCAGGACGTAAAAAGACCTCAGATAACAAGATTGTTGGAACTACAAAATGGTGGAATTTGGTTGCCGCCTTACCTCAAGCTACACGTTTGCTTGTTCTCTGCCACAGGTACCGTTCGACCGAGATGTATCGCTTCGACACAGCTGTGCTCATCACTCTTTACATTATTTATTCTGGACAGCTGCACTTTCAAATCTGGGCATGCCCCTCGTTTGTGGTCTGTTGTCGACGTTTGAGACAATTGGGTGCATGGCTCGGACACAGTACACTTGCGCGATGCGCCCGTAGCCGCCCACTACCACAACTATTCCTCCGACACGGAACTGACCAACATTTAATGGATGCCCTGGTACGCGCTCGCTCGCCTCATTTCAGGAATAATGGTCTGCTATATTTCTGCTTGGTCACCGAAAATATCTCAGCGAACGCTGGGCAGTATCACCTCGAAGACGAAATCCGACGTCCCCGAGGGCCACGGTTTAATGTCATCTCCTCGAAATTCGCGAATACCAGCCACCGGAGACGAGACAGGGTGTGTTGCATCGCATTTGACACTAACACTTCATCTAGACGGACGCACTGCCAGTGTACTAGTCTAATCACATCCACAATGTCTCTCAAGCGATGTCTTCCAGGCCTCGACTTGATATAATTTGTCGTGCCGCATTTCATTGCACCACGTCAACGGACCCGGGAATCATAGCGAGCCGCAACTGGCAGCCAGCCATGAGAGCAAATTCGTTCAGACCGCAGCAACGGACATACGACTCCTCAACGTTCAACTCTAACCGCAACCCAAAATGCCTCCATTGTAGCCTAATTATCTATTGCACAAAGCGTCCTCCACCTTACGCAGCATGCCCAACACCTTCTCTTCATTAAGTCGTCTCCCAACAAGTTGCAAACTGACTGCGGCGTTGTCGTACGTGGGAGGTTCCCACTGAGCCCGCACATACGCGTCCACCGTATTACGAGGTTCTCTTGGTACTGTAAAGTCCTCGGAAATGTCGAGCTGACGATACGACTCCGCTTTGAACCTTCCAACGGGGAAAACGGCAGCACACAAGTCCATCAAATTCCAGTATGAAGTGTAACCCCACCAACGGGTGGTGTCATGCGGCGGTGCAAGCGTAGCTGCTACAGGGCTGAGAATGGCATCAATGGGTCTACCGGTCGTCGTGAGCCGTTGCGACTCGTTCCAGTGCTTGGCGATCTTCATGCGGAAGGTTTCTCGCTCCAAGTTGAGCTTGAAAATATCCGCAACTGAGAACGGCTGACCATTGTTCGGAACTTGGGACATGATCCATTCGGTCTGAGGCACAGGGGGGTCATTTGCCAAAATATCTCGATACTCCTCTCCGCCATCTAGGAAATACAACTTGCACTGCCACACAAAAATCGTATTGGTGATCAGCCACATATACCGAAAGCGTGCAATTAGGTTTACTAACAATGAGATCCCAAGCGTATTGGTGATCGACGGGTTTCCAATCTAAAACCTCGTGTCCCGCTCTGACGAGAGCATCTTTCGTGCGTTTCAAAGCATCGAGTATGGGAGGATGAGGCAAGATAACACCATCGTCCCACAAGATTGCGAAACACAGCTTTGATGGTGTCTGCAACCCATCCGCAACGTCTTGTTTCCAAGGTATCTCTAGCAGCGGTGGCTCGATGAGCCAAGTTTCATACTGCAACATCACCCTGCAGAACAAGGCCAGGTCTCGCGCGGATGTGGCAATAGGACCAAGCGCGCCTGTAGGGTTTTTGCCATCACTTCATGGAGACAAACTTCTACACATTGACAGAAGACTGACCAATAATAGCATCCATACCATCATGGGAGCCCATAAGCCCCGCATGCGGCATCCGACCAACTGACCCTTTGAGACCGTACAAACCCATGTATGCCGCTGGTATCCGCTATATATGTTATTAGCTCTTGTTCGTTCATATAGAACATTTTCAAGTTACTATAGAGCCCCCAATGTCGGTTCCAATTCCCAATGGACTCCCGCGCAATGCTATCAACGCGCTTTCTCCCCCGCTGCTGCCACCCGGCGTGAGACCTGCAATGAAGGTAAGATGATACCCAAGAGTGAGTAAGACAGTATAAGGCGATTTCTCATATGAACCAACTTCGATTAAGGGGATTCAGGGTTCTCCCGTATATGTTATTATTTGTTTCCAACGCCTAAAGAAACAATTAGTCAATATTTGATTTTACTACTTCAGGACGAATAAGAAGCAACCGACAAGAAGTGTTTGAGGATTAGCTGTCTTAACGTACAGCACAGCACCCGCACGGCGAAGAAGGTCAATAGCCACGGCATCCTTGGTAGCGTACGTCTTGTAGGCCCATGCGACATAACCTGTAGATGTATCGTGACCCTTTACCGCAATGTGATCCTTGATAGAAACGGGTACACCATGAAGCGGGCCGACAACATGACCCGTTTTCTCCAGGTACCGGTCCAACTCGGCGGCCCTTTGTAAACCCTCGTGAAAGAATATCTCTGTCAAGCAATTCGTGAGTTGCTGCGCCATGGTCGCTACATGACAGAAAGCCTCGATGACTTCTACCGCCGTGTACCGGCGTTCGCGGATAGCCTCAGCCAGCGATGTCGCATCCCGGTTCACGATTTCGGATTCTCTTTCCGTGAGTTCTGAAGAGGCAATCTCCGTAACGTCCAGAACCGAATCCGCCACTATTGGCTGCTTGAGATGCCATCCTGGATAGGCGGCGAGCGCCGCTTGGCGGTCTGCGAGTTTACGGGCGGATATGGCTTGCCATGATGACGATAATGATAGTGATAGCTGTGACTCCTCTTCCTTCGTCATCATGGAGAGACTCGAGGATCGAGGCGGGTCTCTAGGAAATTCGCCGTCCGGGGGCATAAAGGAGAGAGGCGCAAAGCAAGGGGTCAGATGAAGAGAAGTGGTCGAGATACTATGCGATGGTAGAAAAGCCTAGTTTGCTTAAGTAAAAGATGGGGACTGATAGAACCGCATTCACTCACCTAGATAGCATCTGTACACGATAGTAATATTCAAAGAGCGCTGCCATTGCAAGCTTGGGCGGTCAGGGAGTGATCATATTCTTCTTCCAGAAAGCTCTTGTTCATGTCCGACTCTTGCGTGGCGTACGGAGTTTCAAGGAGGACCTCCCCCGTCCTCGTGGACAACTTTAGTAATCTAAAGTGGTCGATGTACAGCCAATGTTGTGCACTGTGAGATCAGAATTGCAACATCCAAGGGCATCGTCCTATAGCTGAAGAGCGCTACGAGATTAGCACTAGACGTTGGAAGTTGCGATGAGGTCGGCGGTGTTTATTGGGATTGATTGCAAGGTGCGAGATACACAAGGAGCCTTACTCTGTCCGTGATGAGATATTTTACAAGCTGATATTCTGGATTGAACGTGTGATGTGGGTCCTTAGAACGGGGCTATGCCATCACGGATTTCGTCCAACACCAGCCTCGCACCCTGCAAGATAGAGGCGACGGTCAGCGTCTTGAGTTGAGAATAAAATATAGCACAGCACATACATCTTCCACTCTGATGATCGTAGGGATTGATTCCACTGTCCATGGCTCACTCCTGAAGACGTTGGAGGGAGATTTCCACCTAGGGTTGACCCCATCATCGATAGACACCACCAAACAAGCGCGGGAGAGACCCTTGCTGGTGAGACTCCCATTCGACGGTGGTTGAATAGCACTTACTCTGCCCGTTGTCCCACCCATACAATCAGGGCCGAAGGAGCTGTCGGAGCTGAGAATTTCTTTTCTACGATATCTTCTACAGCAAGGCAGTCCTGTGCAGTCCTCATGGTCAGGGTTGCATCTACAGAGGACGCGCCTCACGCGATGAAGGTGATCATGAAGCATACCGGGCACCAGAGCTTTCCGTTCTCACCGCGAGAAGAATAGAATATGAGGTACTTTTCGGAAGCTGTCTTGACAGTCTCCACCGTCGCAGGATCTTCTGTGTAGCGCAGAGGCATGGGTGGAGATGGTAGTGGAACGAGCGAGAGAGCAGTGCACGCCGGAGAGCCTGTTACTTCGAGAGGCTGTTACTCGTGAGTTTGCAACCACCTACGCAAAAGCACACAATAAAGCAGCGAGTCTTGTGCCATCCTTACCCACAGCAGCCCAAGGAGTTGTCATGGGCGTATGTCTGCAAGTTTGTAATCGATTGCGGTGGTCTCCTTCAAGTTCTTCCGCCACGGTGATAGCAGGCTCCGACTCCCACAGCTTGCTCATCTAGCTCAAGGTTTCCGTTGCAAGTGGAAGAAGGAAGGGTATAGAGTATGTGACGAGGCACTGCCTGGAATCCAAATGGCTGGCAGAACTGTAAAATAATATAAACATCGCAGAGGCTTGTTTTCCTCGCCTATTCCATCAAATAGATAAAAAGCAAAGAGATGTACAGCGTCGTATACACTCATTAAGCCACCCAGATGCACGATAGAGGAAAGCTAGTATATCAACATGAAGTAACGCATTCTACGCGGGGGTAAAGTGTCCGGCTAAAGTCCACATGAGATCATGGAAAGATAGCTACAGCCCGCTTCGGAGCTGGGCTTTTCAAGTCCGAAGGTATCGAGGGAATACGAAGAGCAGAGTCCGAAGAAAAAGACTGCTTATGCACGGTAGCCGTAGCCATTGCTACCACCATACTGTTGCTGGTTGCTACCACCGTACTGGTTGCTTCCATACGAGTTACTGTTGCCAGAGTTGCCGTACGAGTTCCCGTACGAGTTGCCACCATACGAAGGCGCGGAAGTTGCCTGCGAAGCGTAGGTGTTGTACTGGTTGCTGTTGCCCATGGTCATACCCCACGAGCTCTTGCACTTGGACAAGCAGTCGGAGAGGGCTGTCTCCGTGACTGTGGCAGTGGCGGTGGCAGTCTCCGTCTGGGTACGGGTGGCAGTGTCAGTCATCGTCCTGAGATAGGTCTGTGTCTCGTGGACGGTCATCTTGTCAGTGACAGTAGCAGTGTGGGTCTCCAGTCTTGTCTCAGTCTATTCACACTAGTCAGTACCATTCTGAAAGGGACATTGAAATTATAACTTACGCGGTCGTTGACAACAGTGGAAACGTAGACCGAGGTGTAGGTAGTGGGCTTGACGATGGTACTGACACTCGTAACCGTCACGAAGTCGGTCATGTGGTCAGTGACAGTAGCAGTCTGGATGGACGTCATAAAGTCGGTGCGAACAGAGGTCAAAGTCTGCTTGACGGTCTCAGTCTTGAAACACGAACAACGTCAGCGATGCTGTCATGTGTAGTCCAATGCAAGAGAAAAAAAAACTAACCTGGTCCTTGATGCTTGTGCTGACCCATACGGAGGTAACGGTAGTGGGCTGGACGTAGGTGCTGATCTGAGTGCGGGTGACGAAGTCGGTCTCAGTGCGAGAGACTGTCTGCGTAGCCGTGTCCGTCTGTGTCTGAGTACGAGTGTAGGTGTTGAACTGGGTCTTTGTCTCAGTAGCAGTGAGAGTGTGTTCAATGGACTGTGTCTTGTCGATGATCTCGGTAGATACCCAGACGCGAGTTGTGGGAACGAGCTGCGTGGAGGTGTAGGTCTGAGTCTGAATCAGGGTCTTGGTGTCGACCTCCGTTTGGGTTTGCGTCTCGTGTTGGGTAACGGTGACGGTGGTGGGGACAGTCTTGGTCTGCGAGATCACACTTGGTTAAAACGATAACACCAGAGCGCGATTATTTTGCTTACCTCTGTCATTGTCACGGTTGAAGTGTCATGCATCGTACTGGTAACAGTGACTGTGTTGTAGTTGTAGCCTCCACCATTGCAGTTGCTGCCACCCCATCCGCCATATCCAGAACCTTGGCTACAAAGGTAAATGTTAGCACAAAACAAACCATCTTCAAACAAAAGCATAGACTTACTGGTTGATAATGATCGTCTCGTAACAGCCAGCATCCGTGTACTGTGCGAATGTGGTGATAAGTGCATGCCCCGATTAGGAAATGACGCGTCAATCACATACCCAGGACATCTTTTGGCAAGAGTTATCGCTTCCCTTCTGGTATCCATAACCGCAATCCATGCTCTTGTAACCTCCAGACTTGAATGATGAGTAGGGCATAGCCGAGGACGTGTCGTACATCGGCGGGGGCGTGTACTGCGACGGGGGTGCAGCACTGCTGGAAGCCGCCGATGAAGCCATGGGAGACGACCCACTAGGGGCGGCCGAACCAGACGCGGACGCTGTGACCGCGGGAGCGGACGAAGCAGCACTCATTCCCGGCATGGGGACCTCGACAACGCCGTTGGCGACTTGCGCAGAAGCCGCGCCGATGAGGGAGAGACCAAGCAAAAATACGGAATACATGTTGACGGGAATTAGCTTAAAAGCACGTAACGTGTGTCTTTGCGAGTGAACGAGAGGGTACGAGAGCTGTAACGAAAGAAGCGGTCTACGCTCGTCTGTTACTGACTAGCAGCGAGAAGGACTGTGGGGTGCGGAAGCCTGACTAGGTCAAGATACACTGCAGGTTGTTTGTTAGTCTTTCAAGAGACACCTGGGCCGACGATGGGCAACTAACCGCAAAAAGCGAAGAAAAGGGAGGCGGAGAAGACGAAAGCGAAGGAAAAAAGGAGATGGGGGTGAAGAGACACGAAGGCTGGGCTCTGGCGTACGGCCTTTTGAATCACTTTCGTGATGGCATCTTTACTGCAGCAACACGATCAAATCAAGCTGGCAGCAGGGAAATGATCCTGTCCCCTTAGAAACATAAACAGGTCCCCCCCGGTGAGTCCCATTGGCCCGGCTCAGGCAGATATTGCTCATTGGTCGGCACAGGTTGGGTCTGCGCTAGCTGATGGCGCGCACACTAGCTTCAAACAGTCTCAGACAGTCTCAAGATAGCCTCAGAACAGTCTCAAGAATATTATATGATAATTCATATCCACTCGACGGCACCGACAAAAACAAGCTACACAACTCACGCTGAACGAGGCCCAAAGTTTCCATGCACATCGAGAAGAATGCGAAGGGCATTTCGGGCACGAATCTTCGCCAAGTCTTCTCGTTGCGAAGTGAACGCCGTTTCCACGTCCCTAGAGTTCTCACGGAAGGGATACTACCGATCGTCCAATCAGCAAACACCCATGCTACACAGTAAGCCACACTTACGGGAAGGAACTATATATCAATCACACATTAGTATTTCATTCCAACTCTGTCTCCGATAACACCACTTACTTTGTGCAGATACTCATATGCCACCAGCGTAAACCCGAACTGCGGACTGCTACGAATGATACGAGCAGGTCCTCCCTTGAAGAACGCTTTGAAGCCCTCTTCACGATCTAATAAGCAACAATCAACGTCGATCAGTACTCGCCCTTCAACTTGGTTACATTACTCACATATCTTGCGGAAGGCATCTGCCATGCCCTTGTAGTGTGTCTGACCTGTCTTTGCCTCTGTCTGCAAGCGCGTCTTGACAACATCTGCACGTGCACGTGGATCAGTAACCTCGACCAACTGATTGTCATCTCCTGTTTGATTGCGCACCTGCCGGGGTTGTGAAATATGCTGCAGGCATACCCCTATAAAACCATAAACCGTCAGATATATGCTTGTTAGACAGCGGCGGGAGATGGAATCGCTCCGTCAGTACTGCAATAACGACTTACGCGATGGCAGCAGATGCCAGTGTCTCGAGGAACGTTAGCTGTTTCCCATTGTAGCCTTCGTGGAAGAAGTCTTTCTTGAGGTGCGCATACGCGGGGAAATAGATAGCAGAGAATGGGATATCCCGGAGGAGACATGCCGACGCGCCCTTATAGAGCCCGACCAATCCGAGCTGGCGAATGATGTGACCCGCGCCCTTTGGCACCGCCCCCTCAAGTTTCGCCGCCTCTCCTTGCATCTGCAAGCGAATTTTCCTGAAATGAAAGCGCCATCAATCAGAGTTTCGTCACCATGAAACGGACGATGTCCCATACACAATTTCCAACGGATTCGTGAATATCTGTGGCAGGCATTGTTACCAACAGTCCGTTTACACCCAACTATCAAAAACCGAGATCACTCACCACTTGACATCCTCCTGCCATTCCGCCAGCCAGAAGCTCCCACCTCAACTTGATCCTCCCAGTTTCAGGGTCCATGGCCCGTGATCTGACGAAATCATTGACGGTAAGTTTGATGGCCTTCTCCGGAGCAACACCCTATGTCATCAATCGTACACAGCCCGCGTCATCAGTAGCGATACACCAACCACATGCTAAAATCAGTTTATCTCACAATAAGCTGTGGACCCAGACCGCGATAAAAACCGAGGAAGCCTTCATTGTGCAAGACCTTGCGCACACAGTCCATGCTGTTCTTGTACAGCAATTGTCCGACAACCGTGCTACGCTGGTTCTGCATGCGAGTCTACCAACAACAACCTGTCAGAAAATCGGAGATTCTTCAGTCTGACGTGCGCACTCCGTACCTTCACTGTATAGCAATATAAAGGGTCAACAAAACGATTTACCTTCGTATAAAATGGACACTCACCGAGATCAATAGGGTAGACAATCGTTGCGCCAAATGCACCCGCGATACCTGAATGACGGTGTGTGAGATACTTCTCCGGGGCCGCGTGAAAATAGACATTAAGCCTTACCTCCGAGGGCAAAGTTGTAAATAGAATGTGCAACTCCGTGGACAATATGCATAGTCGTCGAGGCTTCGATTGGCGTGCTTCCAACCCCACGGGCAGGCGCTTGCCAACGAGGGTCTAGCAGCTGAGCAAAGTCGATGAGGGCGAGTCTTCTCGAGGAGTCGCCTCTTGCGGCAAAGTGGAAAATGATGGACGCCTCCATGGGAGTGAACAACGCGTAGCGAGTGCTAGCGGCGCAGTGGTTCAGGAAGTCAGATTGATCAATACGACCATCTTTTGACTTGCTAGTTGCTTCACGGATGATACTGTAGAGATAATGTCGGCACAGGTCAGAAATAATACGTGTTGGTACTTACCGCTCAACCATGTCCATCTCTAATCATAACAGAAAGGATACATTCGTATGTGCATATTAAGACGAGAAAATTTTGCCCACCTCGAATGACATTATGGAAAGCATTAACCTCAGAGTATGAAATCCGCCCGCCAGGGGACAGCGTGCATAAAGTAGGGAGTCTCTCTATGACAGCTTCAGAAAGCTTGTGCCCAGCAGTTTCCTAGAATACAATCCTCGTGATTAGTCGTCTAAATTCTCCCATTCGTAAACTGAGAGAGCATACCAAAACAATGCGTTTGAACTGGTCTGGACGAATGAAACCGTCTTCATCCGAGTCAAGATACTTGAAGGCCTGCCTCAGCCTCTCGCCTTGCAGGCCTTTCATAAGTTGGGTAAACTCATTGTCTGTATACACATTGTTAGGCGTCCGCTAGAACATATCCTCCCCGGGATACGTACATCCAAGAACATGAGTTCCATCTTTCTTTCCAAGATAGAGTTTAACCCAGTCACTATTCGAGGACGATGATTAGCACACAGTCAATAGCGACATATGAGTATGGCCACTCACCCGTCGAAATCAAAAGGAATGCTTTCAGAAGTGATCGCGGATTTGAAGACATTTTTAAACTCGTCATAAGTAATGGTACCAGAATTATCCCTACGAACAAACGCGTTCAGCACACATTCTTCATAACACAACAAGCAACATGGAGGACGTACACATCAAAGTATTCAAATGCTATCCAATAATCTGCATCCGGTCTCTTCAAGATCGTCTCAAACACCACAAAGTCGTCCCACGACACCAACCCACGCTTGTTCGTGTCCGCCACGCGGAACAACGTGGCAAACTGTGCCCGGCCGATTTTTGTCAAGTCCGACTTGGGCGCGATCGCGTTCACGAACTGCTCCGGGTTCAGGAATCTAGTAGACACATGGGAGTGAGGGGATGTGTATAAATATGATGTCGTGATGGAACTAGTGCAAGGTTGAAAGTCTAGGAACGCACTTTTCGCCTTCGACTGTAGTCTGCGCGTTGGTCTCGAACGTCCTCCTCCATCGCTTCAACTCATTCTCAGGTACGGCCATGGCGCTCCTTACGGTTTGAATAGCATTGGCGGTGCGGGATGTTACGGAAGGCGGCTGGGCTGGTGCATCTGCATGTACCACAGGAAACAACGCGTCGAAGAGAGACTTTGAAGAGGGAGCCATGATGAGGTCGTAACAGCTAGCTAGTAAGTCACAGGCGACTAGCAGAGGGTGGTGATGATATGACGGCTTGAGTTTATAGTCTAGAAAGGCAAAGCTCTAGAAAAGCAAAAGCTCTAGAAAAGGTATAGTGTAGTCTAAGCTTGGATAGCTGGCTCAGCAAGACTGGCTTGTCTAGTCTCTAGAAGACGGAACGAGGGGAGTCGCAGACAGCGAGGAAGAGAGAATGGAGAGTGTAGCGGGCAAACAGGCGTAGTCTTGCAGCCCGCGTCCGCCAGCTCAGCTCAGTTACCCTCGACTGACCTGGCGCACCCCGCATGCGCGCTTCACATGCGGCGTTAAACCGTAGCGGTCACACATGCTGACAAATCTTTGTTCACATCAGCTCTGAATTTGATCATTTTGACTTTTATGGGCACGAGACGCGTCTAAAATTATCGCGAGTCTCTCCGGCAGCCAATCAGAGACGGCGCGCAAGCAATAGGCTGCGAGGGTCGAAGTCGTAGCGGATGCACGGGACACGGCGCGTGAGAGGCGATGTATTGTGTTGAATGGGCTGAATGGGCTGAATGGATTTCATGACGACAACGATTCGAAGGCTATGCTTCGAGGAAGTCTGAAGCTAATGCAGTACATCTCCTTATTAGGCGCAACAGACCGTACGTGGAACAGCGAAACCTCCTTCGCCAGAGGACCTTTCAGCTCTTCCTCAACGCGCTGCAAGAAAATTCAAGTTAAAACCCCGGATGTTACAGATCACAACGAGATGATCAACTCACCCGCCTCACATCTATCTCCGCTTTATCCAGCTCTGCTTCTCGGCTGAAACAGTAACAGTGTACCATCGGCATACTCGAGTCTTCTTCGCCATAAACCCCACTTAAATTCCGTCCGCCTACGCTGGAATTTGTAGAGGAGAGCAGGCCTCTGAAAGCACCGAGGAAGGTGATGGCTGAGTCTGGGAGGTTCATCACATACTGAGTGATACGCTGGCGCGATGGGCCGGAGGGCTCATCATTTGCTTTTTCGGGTCGCCCTTGCTCTCTAGCAAGCCGTTTAGCGCGGTGTTGTTGGGTTTTGCTAATGGGCGTGGCAGGCGGTGGGAAGGGATGTTCAAGGACACGTGCAACGGAGGACCTGATAAAGTCTTTGCCGTCTTCGCATGATGGGCGAACGAGCGAGGAGACCTAAGAAGTAGGCGATAAGTATTGTGTCGGCCGCCTCGCATACAACTACATACCTTGTTCTTGTCGACATTGATCTTCAGGTATTTGTAGCTCTCCGGGTTAAGATCATTCGCAAGGACCGCACATCCCTTCTTAGCCGCAGGCAGAGCAAAAGGACCGACGCCGGCAAAAACATCCGCTACAACGTCATCCTTCGTAAACGATTCAACGAGACGAGCATGTTCAGTATGTAGTCTAGAATTCCAATAGACTTTGGAGAAGTCGAACGTAAACCTGCAGTCCGACTCAGGCTAGAAAAACAAAGGAATGATCGGAATAAGTTGCTGAAATTCATTGTTAGGGTAACGCGTCGGGTGTTGCTTACATGCTCGACAACATAGTCGGGCTCTCCGGCCAGCAGTTCCATCTGGAAGTAACGAAATTGAGTATGAATAGAGTTGAGTTTGTTGACCACAGTCCGTATGTTGCGATTTTTCTAGGTGGGGATGATGTGTTATCTTCACTTGCGCCTATGACGCTGTTGACGCACGTACGTCGAGAATTACTTGACCGATAAGATGTTTGTATGGTAGATATTCATCGTTGAGATTGACGTGTGCTGGAACGAAGAATCAGACTGTTGAGAGTCTTTACAAATGATGGATGGTATACGACGTACCTATGTGACCAACAGTAGCAAAACCCGATGGAGCACCCTCAAGAAGCTCTTCAGGGAGCACAGCTGCGAGTATGTCATCTACATCCTTGTTAGATTCAACGAAGCATCTCTTAGAGTGTGAAGGGGACAACGAACAGCGCACCTGTAGTCCAATAGTTATAATCAAGGTCGATGCTGTGTTTCTGCAGCGGTCTCGCCTGAGATGCAAGGAACTCTCTTGCATTGTCTGGTAGTTCAACTAACTTGCAAATCAATCAGCCAAAGTAGATCTTTAGTGCATCAAGATATATATGAGATAGCCACTATCGCCGCATACCTTCGTCGCCGAAGCGCAACAGCACTAGACGTTCGCCATCTTGCGTCGACAAGACACTCTTCATCTTTGGGAAATCTATTATCGTTCTAAACAACGAGCCACGAATATGCAAACTCAGGGAACCGTAGTAAGGGTGATCAGCAATATATAAACCAGACGTACCCTCGCATAGATGGCGATTTCAAGATGATGCCAGCCTTTGCCGGAGGGACTTTGACCGCCAGCACCTCGACCGTCTTCCGAAAGACACTTGTATCCAACTTGTCCTTCATCTCACGGTGCACCGGCGGCGATGTATCGACTACGCTGCGTCTTGTCATGATTGTGTTGAAGCAAGCTTTGCTAACGAGGTGGGAATTGACAGAGAGAGGTCTTTTGAGCACATGAGCAATTGAGAGCATCAAAAAATCCCCGAATGAGAGTGAGAAAGCACGAGCAAGCGCCTGACAGACCTCAGATTTGATCACCACGGTCCCATCTTTCCAACCGCGACCACGACCATCTCCCACTGCAGCGACACCATCTCTCATCTGTCTGTATCCGCCAATTCTCTCATAAAATGTGTCAACCCTCCTCCAACGCTGCTTCAAACTCCTCGTCTTCATCGTCGGATGCTCTTCCTCCGGTCTGCATTCTCGCCCACCTCGTCGACGTCCACTGCCACCCAACAGACTCCTCTTTCTCATCATCAGTCATGGACAACCTCCCTCTGAAACATATCTGCGCTATGGCAACTCGAGCAACCGACCAATCTCTCGTCAAGGAACTCGCCTTTGCGTACCCAGAAAAAGTCGTCCCGTGCTTCGGTCCGTGAGATATCGTCAAAGTTATCTTGTGGCTCGCTCATCAATCGCCTTGTTCATCTGTGCTTGCTCGTATCATTGACGATGCTCGTGTACTGGTCAATTAATCTCGGCGGTGTCACCTCCGGTCTCGGATAACTCTCCCTCGTGTATGCGACGCTTCCCGCGCTGTCATATCAAAAGGCCATCATCCCTGGTTTACACACTGGATTGCAGTCAAACCTTTCAACTCGAAGGAGGAGCACTACCGTTCGCTCTTCTTCGGAACCAACTCATCTCCCAAGCAAGAAACTCTTGATGCCTTCCAAAGACTGTTGTCTTTTCTCCCTGACCCAACCCCTCTTGATGATGCTCTGACTTCTGTACGTCTCAACCTCGCCGCGTTTCCTAACGCTATGGTGGGAGAAGTAGGCTTGGATCGTGTCTGTCGGATTCCATACTCTTATCCTGCGTTCACTCCATACGCCTCCTCCAGCAATGGCGAAGGCAAAAGAGAGTTGTCGCCGTTCACCATTCCACTAGATCATCAACTCGTGATTCTTGAGGTTCAACTTGACTTGGCTGTTGAGCTAAAGAGGAACGTGAGCCTACATAGCGTGAAAAGTCAAGAGGCAACCGTCAAACTGCTGAAGAAGATGCAAGAGAAGCATGGCAGTCGATGGACGGAGATCAGTGTGGATTTACATAGCTGTACATTAAGTGCACCGACTCTCAAAGATATACAGGTACGGTACTATTCTCATAAACACGAAAACATGCATACTTACTCATGTTGGTTGGCGGAGTAGAAAGCACACCCAAACATCTTCCTTTCCCTCTCTACAGCCATCAACACCCGTTCACCGGCTTACAGGTCCCTCGTCACGACATGCCCTGACACCCGCATCCTCGTAGAATCCGATTACCATGACGTTAGTTATTCTACACCACAGTGCTGGGACATGGTGTTGAGGATTGCGGAGGTGAAAGGGTGGCGTGTAGAACAAGAAGAGTGGGTGGATGGTGATGGCGTGAGTGAAGCGGAGTGGGGTGTAGTGAGGAGGCTTGAAAGGAATTGGAGGGTATTTCGGGATGGTGGACATGTTAATAGGGAGGAGAAGAGAAAAAAACGAAAGGGGGAGTAGAGTGCTGAGGCTTCGCAGGGTAATCCTTGATGCATGATGCACGGTATGGTGGATCATGCGTTTATTTCCCAAATATTTTATAATGCATCAATATAGCATCCCAAAAGCAACTGCAACATATCTTGTTCATATGAACACATAGCAGCAAGTAATCCGGATTGTGCACGTCTAGAAGGAGTCATTCGGCCGGTGGATCGTATACATACTCGGTACGCACTGAATTCTTCCTTGCAATTTTCTGTGCACACGGTTGCGCATGCTTCACTATAGGTCATAATGTTGAACATCGATTGTAGAGTACACACTAAAATTACGCTTGGAATTCTCAAACAATAATGTTAAGCTTTCCAAGAAGAAAATGTCCACGTAGTTGCACCACAAATATTAACCACCACAGTTGACTAAGAAGCATATACAGAATTGAGATAATAAATACGTGCGAGAATGGTGTGAAAGATGGATGCTAGTGCCAAGAGCACCGCCCTAACTCAGAACATATATGTCAAGAGAAGCACGATGCATAATCCAATGATACATCCAATGATTAGTGCGTCTCGTCTTCGTCGGGTCTTGATCATGCCAAGGAGGTTGTTTATTCCAGGGATTTGACCTGATTATTCGTGAAGTTAGAGAGAGATCGAAAGTGGACAGAGAGTGTAAGCTTGTTTAAGGATGGAGAGGTGGGAGGAAAGAGTTAGAGGACGCACTTAGGACACCACCCATGCGAGTTTGGATCCCATTTAAGGTCGTACGTTGGCGGGCAAAGTCTGCTCGCGTTTCGTATGCTTGTCTGTATTTGTGCGACAGATAAGTTAGTGAGACTATATTGGCTAGTGCAAGGGGTTGTTGAACGCCAACTTACGCAAGCATGTCATCCGTCATTCGATGTGAACTGTCAATATGGTCTCGTTCTGCGAGGAGGGAATCCGCGGCTGATGATTTGTATGCACTGCATAGGGATGTATGGGGTAAGTGGGCCGAGAAAGTTGTAGTAGGGTGAGAGTATTAGGACCCGAGACGCACTCTATATCGTTTCTGACACCCGTGAGGAGGTTAGCTTGATCTAGGGCAAGTTGTACATTCGTCTGTATTCATGTTAGCAGATACAGAGCGGCGCCCGAGGTTAGAGGGCGTACCTTTGTGCGTTTGAGCTCCCTCGAGTAGTCTTGATACACTTCTCTATGTCGCTGGATAGCGCGTAACATAGACTGAGATGGCGGAGTGTCAGGATCACTCGAGAGCTTCGACATCTGGTCGTTTAACTCGCCGAGCTAGATAGCACAAGTCGCGTTTCAGAATACAAGTAACTTGGCAGCTTATACCACATGACACACCTTTTGCAATAGTTCATCAACCTCTGCCTCCAGGTCTTTCCACCTCTCCGCCGAGCCACCCGCTTCCACATCGTCCTGGTGCCGCGTTATTGTCGTCGCAAGCCTCGAGTACGATGTCAATTTGGTGTCAAACAGTGATTCCAAGGTCCTGCATTGTCGGTGTAGAGAGTCGTAATCGGTCATAATGAGATGTCCTTTGGGCTATAATTGAGCGGATGATGGTAAGTAATAGAGTCCCAACCCGAGGCGCAGCGAGGGACAAGAGCAGGCTCGCATCGATTTAGCGCCCTAGGGACGCCACGACGGTGCCATCACGGCTTTGGCCGGATAAAGCAGGTGATATTAATGTGGTAATGGGCGTCTATGACTATATGGTACGCTGACGCGTGGGAGTAGAATCATGGACGCTGATTGGTTCTTCCCGAGTGGCCGGGTCACGAGAACATTTAAAGGCTCTACGCGTCCGGGTCCAAGGCAGACTCCTCCTTTCTCCTCGACGGTCGTGAACATCTGAAGTCGAAAAGAGACTTGAAACCGTCGAATAACTGAGTCCGATACGGAGAGCCTCACGACGAGTAAATAACAATACAGATCCGTGAGACACCCGCAGCCTTATATTTATTCACCATTTGATGAGGCTACTTATTAGCAGCCCAGGTACACCTACACCCACCAATCGCCATAGAGACTTTCTTCTCTGTGCCAATCCGTCGCGCCCTCGCTGTTTCCGACTCGCTAGTTGTTGTCGAGCAGAAGTTGGAATCCCCGTCTCCAACCAGCTACATGTAAGCCGTCTTATCCAGCTCTGGCTAAACGCATTCGTAAAAATAACTCATCGCTGATCGTTGTAGCTTCATCCGACTCAATCATGATACACGAAACTATCCCTCCTTCTGAAACACTCCCATCCACTCATCATCCAACCCTCTACTTCGAAGATGGGAACGTCGTTCTATCCGCTCCGGAGCAGCATGCTGCCAAAAGTCAGGGTCGTTGTGTGTACTTTCGGGTACACCGGTCAGTCCTCTGCAGACATTCGCCAATCCTATCAGACCTATTCGAAATACCCCCACTGAGAGACGAGGGTCCCCCGCACTCCGTAACAGAGGTATATGAGGGCGCTCTGCATATCTCAATGCCGGATAGTGCAGAAGACCTGGAAAGTTTTCTGAAGGTCCTTTACGACCCTCTGTAAGTACAAACTATGTTGCATGACACATCCGCGTTGTCAGCACCGGCGTACTAGTACATGCTGAGATCACTGTTCTGTTCCTTGCACCAACAGAGGCGACGCGTACAAGCGCTTTTGCCCGCACACTCCAGTCCTCGTCCACGGCGCACTCAACCTCTCTATCAAATACGAATGTGAAGCCCTCCGCAACCGTCTCATCGAGTCCATCGAAGCCGACTGGCCTCAAACTCTCGCACAATGGGATGCCCGACGCCAAGAAGCTATTATCGCCCGCTCCGAGCACTCTCTCCGCCAAAACGGTAAAATTAACGGACTGTACTTGGACGACCGTCTACCTGAACCTGCCTCTGCAATTCGTCTCGCATCGGACTTTGACATACCTAGCATCCTACCAGCTGCCTTTTACCAACTTGCGTCGATCAGCACAGACGCAGATTGGGACGCCTACCGCGCTAACCCGACGATCGAGGGAAAGCATTTGCGTTTCGGCGCACGTACGGCGAGGTGGCCCCTCCTTGACAAACGCGACCTCATGCGCCTCGTGCATGGACAGAAACTTCTTGCAGGATACACTCGTTCCATCGGCACAGACATCTTTGGCATGCGTTGTCCGCGAAATACCAAAGGGTGTTCGACGGCCCGCAGCGACTGCTGGAAGTATTTGCAAGAAAATGCCCCGGTGTCGATGGACGATCCCTTGGATATCCTTCACGATTGTATGAATCTGGGAGATCTGCTGACGGATTTGCCATGCGCGACGTGTTTGGCGGACATAACAGCGTTGGCGGAGAGGAAGAGGCTGGAGCTGTGGAGGAGCTTGCCCGCGTTTTTTCAGTTGTTGTGAGCCCTATGAATTTGCTTTGCTCGGATGGGGTACATGGTTCGCTCATGATTTTTTGGTTTTTGGTCTTCCTTTGTTGCTCGATATACCCTCCTTGTAACACCGATGCCCGCAATGTTCTGTTGCTCAATATTTCAATGTTGTAACACTACCAACCTGTTGTACAGTAGTATTGACTGATGATTCCATGGATGTATAATAGCTGTACTTTGCAATGCTAACTTTCCCGCTCTTGTGATTCCTCATGCACCCACAGTAGTCCCTGTCACGGCCGCTTTGATTCCCAACAAAATCAGTGATATTCAAGCTTCAAGCTAAAAGTCCCGTGAATATATTCCCTCACGTCCACCTCTCCAGAACCTTACCAACAACCTCCCACGTATCCCCCTTTGTTCCCCACACCTCACCCTCACTTTCACCCCACCTCCTCCATCCCCACAACTCCCCAATATTCAACATCGTCTCCTTCGTCTCACTCGCATTATATACCACCCCACTCGCCTTCTGCCCCACCAAGATCTCAACAAATGCCTCCCACCTCTTCGCATAATACCCCCCAACAACTCCAGCCCACTGCTTTGACGCATAATCGTTTATCTCCCCCGTAGGTCCCCACAACGTGATCTGATTCCTGGCGTTATACTCCAGAAACGCTTCATACGTTTCGTTGCCTTTCCCCCACGCCCTGGCACCCTTGATCCACGTACTCAATAAGTAATTCTCGTTGGTATATAGCAAGGTATCCAAGTCTTGGAGGATCTGGATCAACGGTAGACCTGCGTGAGCGACATCTTGAGGAGATGTGGAGGTAGAGTTCCAGACGGCGATGAGGTTGGTGTAGAGGTTGATGAAGTGGTTGGCGAGGACCTGGCGCGTGAGGTCTGTGACGTCGAAGGTAAATTCGGGGCTGTGGCGGAGGGAGGGGAGAGCTTTTGAAGAGTCGACCAATAGGTTTAGGGCAGCTAAGATAGTCGTGTTTGTGTCGTAAGGAATAAGAGTTGGGTGGTGGCCTGCATATAACGTTTGAATAAAGTATTTATGACGGAAATTACGAGAAATGAACTGACCACCTAAGCCAACCAACTTTGTAGGGTCCGCGTTCGGGGCAAGCTCAAAGATGCTCTTAATCGTCGCTTGCGCGTTTGGGTTCGAGTTGTTATATACAGTCGACCCCAGTATATCCCAAGCCTGCTCGACCTTGGCTGGAAGAATTTCCGTATTATACCTTCTCTTAGTCCACTCCTTCACATACCCCTGTATATCCAGCGGGGTCTCCGACCAAGCCTGGTCCAGCAAGACATCATAGACAATCTCATTCCCTGGTTCCTGTCCCTCCATAGTTAGCCCCATGCCAGCCATCGTACTCCCATTTGTACGCAACGCATTTATCGGGCCTTGCGTGATAGCAGGCAGGTTTCCCTGAATGCCCATGTTCCCTCCATAATCATGCAACTCGCACCACACCCATGGTTTTCCGTAGTACGAGCTCGTACGGTTCCACTGAGGCTGGGCTTCAGAGTACAGGTCCAAGATAAGCATGCTGTCATTGTCTTCGACACCCCCGAGGTACGCTTGGATGCGATCGTTCGTCCAGAAGGATGAACTTGAGAAGAAGAGCCAGCCTTGGAGAACCCAGATGGCTTCAGGGTCTGCGGCACGGAGACTGGCAACAGTGCTCGAGGAGATGTTGGAGAGGTAGGTGAGATTCCCGCTGAAAGGGTTTATCTCGTTGTACTGGTCTAGGGTATAGAAATGTGAGATATTCCCGTATGCGGCTTGTTGTTTCGCTATGAAGGATGTTTGCATCTGTGAGAAGAGAGGATCGAAAGGCTCGAGGAAGGTGTCCTTTGTGTAGGTATCAGGGAAACCGGACCATGAGCTGCCATTGACCGTTTGCGCGTTCGGGTAGTGGTTATGAAAAGCACGGGGAACGAAACCAGTGAACGAAGGAAGGATGGGGGTCATGCCAAGCTCAAGCATACGCGGAAGGAGCCGATTCTTCTGCAAGGCAAACTGATCGTCAATCCACTTCTTGGGCAAGATACCTCCCCAGGAACCTTGCATGTTTCCGAAGCGGTTCCAGGGGAGGAAAGCTGGGCCAGCAAGGAAGTCAAAGATTTCGTCGTCGTCGAGACCCACTTCGTGAAAGACATCGAATAGGATAGCTTCGTAACCTACCCATGCAAGCGGCAGGTTTACCCCACGAAGTGCGAGCCAGTCGAGGAGCAACTCCCACTTCTCAAAGTCCCAGAACGCGGTGGTGTAACCAAATGTGACCGTATTGAAGTGATACCTCCACGGGACGATGGAAGCACCATTCACAACCTTACCGACCTTAGGAAGAGGGGTTGGGAGTTCGTGCAGGCGCGATCCAGTCCACCAGATGTCAACGTTTCCGTACTCGGTAACATAGCTGAGAGTCCCGTTTGCCGACGATTCATGAGTAAGAAAGAAGGGCGTACGTGTAAAGACCGCGAGCGCAAGCACTAACTGTCGTACATTCGACAGTTACACCTCCATTCTGCCCAGCATGAGGTGTATCGCTGAGAGTGAAGGAGTCTCCCGTTCCGTTAATGAGCCTGAACTGAAAGCTGCTCGCATGTTGAGGAATCCGTCGCCTGACAAGGCTATCGAGTCCTCCTAGACCGGTGGAGGCAAGAATTGCAGGGAATGCTGCTGCAGCGAGCAGAACAAGCTGGGCAACCACGACCACTGACATGGCAAGGCCGCGGGAGATTCGAGGACGTCGCAGAGAGACATGGTCAACAAGCTGCCTATGTGTTATATACCTCGGGTCGAGTGGAAGATTCCAAAGCACGAGGGGATGATAATGACGGCAAGGTTAGTGCTCAAGGTAGATTGATATGCGACACACGTGTCTGAGGTCGTGATGGTGTTGAGTAGAGTTATTTGGCGCGAATATTTTGCTATCACATTCGACTCAGAATGAGTAAATAATTTGCACGCAAAATATTCTAGCGTATATCCTACAGCTGCTCACGCGCACGACCAAGTACATTGAAGGATTATAGATATCGATTATAGCCGGGTTGCTTCGTACTTCACGTCCATAATGTAACTATCCTCTTGACAATTTGCCAAACATCCCCCCTCGTTCCCCATATCTCGCCTTCCTCCTCTCCCCATTTTCTTCTGTCAAATTGCTCTCCAATACTCTCCATAATCACCGCAACAGCCGTTGCATTGTACGTCTTCCCATTCTTCTTCCAATCCGCGAGCGTCGAGACGAACGTCTCCCATCTCTTCAAGTAGTATTCGCCAACTAGTCCTGCCCATTGCTTTCCTGCATAGTCATCTATCAGACCAGCTGTAGGCCCCCATAGCGTGATCTGATTCCGAGCTTGATATTCGAGATACGACTCGTAGGACGCATTGCCTTTTCCCCATTGTTTCGCATCGGCGATCCAGGTGCTGAAAAGATAGTTCTCGTTCGTGTAGAGTAACGCATCGAGGTCCTCGAGGATAGCGACCATACTGGATCCAAGGGTCAAGATATCGGCGGAGGTTGTACTCGTACTGTTCCATACTGCGATGAGGTCATTGTACTTGTCCAAAAACCGGTTGGCCAGGAGTTGACGCGATACCTCCGTCACATCGAAGACGAACTCTGGATTATTGCCTAGGGAAGGAGTTGTCTCTGAGGCATTGAGCAGAAGATGAATAGCAGGAACGATAGTGGTGTTGGTGTCGTAGGGTACGCGAGTGAAGTTTATGCCTGTGTATAGAATGCGTTGTGAGACTCAAGTAGGACGACGTCCAATAGAATATCTAACACGCACCAATGAAGAAGATCGAATCTGACAAGCCCATACCCGGTGACATCTCGACGACGCTTCGTGTAGTAACTTGAGTTGTCGGGTCCGAATTATTGTATATAGTCGATCCCAGGATCTCCCAAGCTCGATTGACCGCGGGAGGGAGCGACTCCACCGTGTACCGCCTCGCAGCCCGCTTCTTGACATACTTCAGGATATCCATCGGCTCCTCCGACCATGCCTGATCCAATAACGCATCGTACACAACTTCATTCCCCAGTTCCTGACCCTCCATAGTCAACCCCATGCCCACCATCGACCCATTCTCGACATGAAGTGCATCAACAGGACCATGCGTGATCTCATGCAAGTTCCCCTCCATACCAAAATTGCCTCCATAGTCATGCAACTGACACCACACCCAAGGTTTTCCAAAGTAAGAGTTCGTCCTGGACCACTGTGGATAAGCTTCCGCGTACAAATCAAGGATGAGCATGGCGTCATTTGGTACGCTTCCTAGATAGGCTTGGATTCGTTCAAGACTCCAGAAATCCTCGCCTTGGAAAAACAACCAGCTCTGCAACACCCAAGTAGCATCCGGATCGGCCTGACGCAAGCTAGCGATCGTGCCTGATCCAATACTCGAAAGGTACGTCAAATTCCCGCTGAACGGATTGTTCTCGTTGTACTGGTCGAGTGTATAGAAATGTGTGATATTGCCGTAGGCCGCTTGCTGCTTCAAGATGAAGGATTTCTGCATCTGCGCGAAGAGAGGATCGAAAGGCTCTAGGAATGTATCGTTGGTAAGCTCCGTCGGGAAGCCCGTCCATTGACTCCCGTTTACAATCGAAGCATTCGGGAAATGTGTGGTCATCGCACGAGGGACGAAACCGGTGAAGGCAGGCAATATCGGCGTTATTCCAAGCTCGAGCATTCGTGGAAGGATCTGGTTCTTCTGTAAGTTGAACTGGTCAGTCACCCACTGCATAGGCAAGCTTCCACCCCATGAGCTCTGTATGTTCCCGAATCGGTTCCAAGGAAGGAATGCAGGACCGGAGAGGAAGTCAAAGATTTCGTCGTCTGTTAAACCAACTTCGTGGAAGACGTCGATTAGAATTTTCTCATAACCTACCCACGCCAGCGGGAGGTTTACACCGCGGAGGGCAAGCCAGTCGAGGAGGAGTTCCCATTTGTCGAAGCTCCAGAAGGCTGTCGTGTATCCAAATGTAACGGTGTTAAAGTGATATCGCCAAGGAACGATGGAGCTGCCGTGTATGGGCGCGCCGACTTTGGGAAGAGGGGTGGCTATTTCGTGGAGTCGTGAACCTGTCCACCAAATATCAACATTGCCAACCTCGGTGCAGTATCTACAAAAAACAAGTAATCATTAGCATCCGAACCTTATGTCACGTAAAGCAAGGACTGTACGTGTAGAGACCTCGGGCACAAGCACTAAGAGTAGTACAGCTGATGTTAATACCACCAGCTTCGCTCGAGCTGTCACTAACGGTGAACGAATCGCCAGTTCCATTTATGATGTCGAAGTTGAAGCTGCTTGCATGCTGCGGGATACGACGTTCCACGAGACTTTGCAAGCCAGTAAAGCTCAGCGAAGTCGTACTGGCCGATGCAGAAGCAGCTGATAGAATAGCGCTGAGTACGACTATGGTCGTGAGCATTATTATAGCCAGGGGCTTGAAGCTCGGACGGGCATGGGATCCCTACGCATTCTTTATGAGGCGTAGCCTTATATGAAGTAGCAGGAGCTTAATCTAAGCCGTCAATCTCGGATAACAATGGCCGGTCTACACAGGAGATAGAGGTTTGGAAAGTAGTAAGTCAACAATTGCCGTCTCACGTGTTCTTTAAAATGCTGAGATGGGTTGCGAAGCTACAGTATGAGTCAGCATTGAAGAGAATGAGGAGTTCAATCAAACGATAAACGCACCAAGGGCCGATGGTGTGGCGTAAGCGACGAATACGCTCCTACGACGCCCTCATTTAATGACAATGTTCGAATCCGCGCCGATGAATAGCGGAGAGTTGCTTGTATCCACGTGTTGTAAGGCGACAGAAGAATCGGGAGACCAATAGATAGAGTTACCACTTTACTACAGCGAGAAAGATGGGGGACAACAACGCTCCTGAGCTCTGCGGAGGATAGTGTCTTGAGCATACGGGTTCATATCTCTTCCTGTAGGCATGATTCTTAACCTGCATGTTAGCTTATCAATTTTCCTCATGTTAAATTTATCTCACCTGTATCACAATCTGATTTGAGCTTGTATGCCCTGCAGCTGGTATGTGTGCAGTATGAATAAGAAAACGAAGTATGAGGAATTTTGAGGAATTCTTTGTATTCTTGCATTTCGTATGCCACGCACGGCCGCTCGTCGCATCCGTAAGGGAAGAATGACAGCCTCAGAGAGCGAAGATGAGTGAATCGACGAACCGCGTCCCGCATTTTTGACCACGGCAGAGAATGCGAATCGTCGTGGTGATCAACGCCAGAATCGAGCCCGACAGTAAGGTGACGGAGTTGGTCAGTTTGTACGTGCAATAGAAAACTGATGGCAGAGAGCCATGTCTGGCAACAGAATACGGCGAAACGTCGTTCTCGTTGCTCGATGCTTGTGTAGGTTCGCGAGAGGACAATATTGGAAAATTTGAGTACCTCAAGCGCAGTGCATGCTGATAGACCGTCCTGTATATGCTCCACAAACCATATTCTCCCTTAAACGAAGCTTAGCAGCCGTTCTGGTAGTAATAGACGTCAAATTAGAGACCACTTACTGCGAGAACTGTCATGTAATTCAAACCATTCCGGCCCTTGGGTAAAGGCGACCTCGAGGTATGTAAGGGACTTCCCCACTGAGCGGAGAAGTTCGTCAAATAGTGTCAAAGTCTCAACCGGGGGCCCAATTCTGAGCGATAATGATGAAAGACATCGAAGGCCGTCGATTTTCTGAAGGAAAGCAGGAATGAAAGACGATGCGTAGATTCCCCGCCCAAGGGTCAATTTACGACATTGCAGCTTTCCTACGGGGAACACGACTGCGGATGCTAGGGAGATTTCTGGGACTTCCTGCGCCGCCATGTACAGGCGTTTATGGGGCCTTTCTTCCTTTATCTCCAACTCTTCGATCGAGGCGAATAGGGCAAGAAAGTCGAGATAATAGTCGTGTTCAGATGGGTCGGCATAAAATGAGGTGGATTCAAGCTTTGAAAGAACAAGATCCGAGCTTTGCGGGCACCCACTAGATTCGTTGTCGGATTTGTGGAAGCGTAGACCTTGTGTTACAACAGATTGTAAACCCGGAAGGCGTTCCATGAGAGCCTTTAATTCCACAATATCAACCGTAAACGAAGCTAATACGAGTCTACGCACAAGGCTTGAGATCCAAGGTGTATCATCAAAGAATCTCAAGTATCTGTCCCAAGGTTTGTGGTCAGATTCGATCGTTATAGTGTTGAACATGATTGGGAGAAAGACATTGCGCCATTGTCGACAGACCAGAGAGCACGCCTGCCAGGTCTCCCACTCAGATTGGTAGTATTCCTCGAAAATGAGGTGAAGGATTTCGTTCGGTAGTTGCATCGTTGGGCTTGCCGCACTGCAAGATGGCTCCCCGGTGGAAGACGAATCAGACCTCCTGTCCTTGAAACATTGCGACCACTCGTCAGAAAATAGAAAGAGTTGACATCGCTGATATTCTGGGAGACTCACTGTGGATACTGAATCTGAGTCGTTCGACTGTGCCTCGGCGAACATGGTGGTCACGGTACAGACGAGTCCTTTTGATCAGACGCGCCTCACTCTATCTTCTACATCCACCTGCAATTACACGAATTTCGCGTCTCAGCTTCACTTCTTTCAACTTACAACATTCACGGAGGCCTTAAAACGACAAGAATTCACTCTTTTGTAAATGCTAACCACAGCAGAATGCATATCATCCGCCAACGACCTTCTCGCTGCCCACGCAGCTTTGGTCAATCGAGTACGCCTTGAACAGAAGTCCTACCGCCGCCAACTCCGTGCACTCCCTTCACCACCACAATCCATTCTCAATGTACCACTAATTCCTTCACCACAACCTTCACCACCACAATCTCGCTCGCCTTCGCCTAGTCTACCTCCTCTGAAACAGAGAACTCACAAGGACTTGTCAGCAGTGAAGCGTGCACGAGTGGCTCGGTACGACAACTACGTGCCGGAGGAGGAAACCATCAGGAATGATTACTCGCAGCGATATGTGGATGGTGGTGAATGGCCGCAGAATTGGGTGCTGGGAGCGGAACCGGAACATCGGTTTGAAGAGTGCGTTCATTCATAACATCTCCCGGGACGAGTTTATGAACCTTTGGTGTCGTGCGCACGGACCGCATATTCAAGTAGCTATATACTGACGAATCTTGAATAGATATCCGAAACAACAACGCCTTTTAGCTTTGAAGAAGGCCTCGGTAGCAGAAAACGCTCTTCCGGCCACCTGGCTTCCGTACTCTGAATTAGCCACAGTGCACCCCTCTAAATTCGATGTCGTTCTAATAGACCCTCCCTTTTCATCGTCATTTTCTTGGGATGACCTACAAGAGCTTCCTATACCCGCGCTCGCCGCGGATCCGTCATTCGTATTTATGTGGGTGGGCAGCGGGGCGGGTGAAGGACTTGAAAGAGGAAGAGAAGTTATGGCAAAGTGGGGATTCAGACGCTGTGAGGATATCGTATGGGTGAAGACGAACAATACTACGAATCGAGGACCTGGGGTACGTTATCACACCTCATTCATTGGGACGTTGACCTGAGCCACGAGCGTAGACAGACCCGCCGACCACGTCGTTGCTGACACGAACGAAACAGCATTGTCTGATGGGTATCCGTGGTACAGTGCGGCGTTCAACCGACTCGTGGTTTGTCCATTGTAACGTCGGTATGTATCAAATTCTTACTCTTTGGTACTAAAGCTGACGACTACTTGACATAGACACTGACGTTCTCATCTGGGAAGGAGATTCGACCGATCCAACTCTTAAACCTCCAGAAATGTATACCCTTATCGAGAACTTTTGTCTTGGCCTGCGTAGGCTGGAACTATTCGGCCGCGCAAGATCGTTACGGAGAGGATGGGTGTCAGCTCTGGCGGAAGGCGAAGAGTTGAGTATTGGAGCTGCGCAAGGTGGCGACGTAGCTATGGAAGGCGACGAGACACCTGTGAGGTGGGAGCGGGAGGTGTGGGAAGCAAAGATGAGGGAGTTTGCAGTTCACACTGGCGGGAAGTGTGTTGTACCGATGACTTCAGGCAAGTCCTTACTTTTGTCCTTGTTTCAATCCAAACTAACTAATTCTTAACCGTAGAAATCGATGCACTCCGTCCTAAATCCCCAGTACGCGGTGGTTCAAACAATCAGTCCCACCATGTGCCCAATCCCAGCATGGGCAACCAACCAAGTGGAATGGCAGTACCTATGGCAGCGGTTATGGGACCTCCTCGTCACACCAACAACTTTAACCCTCCTCCACGGATGATGGGCCCACCGATAATGATGGGCGGGATGAATCCCATGGTTGGGATGGGAGGTGAAGGTCTTGGTATGCCGATGCAGAACATGCCTTGGGCTGAGGGTGGCGTCGGTATGACTCCAATGGGTGTGCCTGGTATGGGTATGAGTGGGATGGCGCAACCGATGGCGATGAGTGGGATGGGAGGGATGGGAGGGATGGGAGGGCTTGGGAACCTCAACCAACTTGGAAATCTCGCGAATTTCAACAACATGAACCAAATGGGTGGGATGGGTATGGGAACCGTGCATCAGTTTGGTGGTGGAGGACAAGGATTCGATGGTAGCAATATGCAAGGGATGGGTGGTTGGGAAGGTCAGGATATGATGGGTATGGGTATAGGCGGGATAGGTGGGATGGGAGGCATAGGAATTGGTGGTGGCATCGGCATGAGTGGCATGAACAATGCGATGGGACTCAATGGGATGAATAATATGATGGGTGGGCAGATGAACATGCCTATGGGCGGGATGGGTATGAACGCTGGCATGGGCATGAATAATGCCATGGGCGGGATGGGGATGAGTCAATGGCGGCAACGATAACTTGGACTCAAACCTCTTGGACTCTATGTATTTTACACCCTCATATGTATTGATAGAAAACGGGGCCTTTTCGCTGCTTCGTCGCAGTCGCCGGTTTGCTCTACTAGTTCGCGAAAAACGCACGAGCCGACATGGTCACTCGGAATACAAGTGACTATAGAGTACGTACGTACTGTCGCAGCTGTAGGGACGCAACTTAAAATTTATGAGGCCTGCACATACGGTACGCTATGGTATATCATGGATCATGATTATGCGTACTTCATCCTAAGATAGCCGCAATGTCGTACACGGTGACGCTAAGGCACTAAGCCCCACCAAGTATATAGAAGTACTCCTAGGGTGATAGAAGTGGATTGCGCAGAGCCCCGTAGGTATCCTCTATAGTGTCTCAACTCCACCTGGTTTGTTGCTATACCTTCTGTAAACCTCTTAAGACATATATTTTAGAAAGTGACCTTCCCCCTCTATTGAACTCGATCAGAGGCGATGTCCAAAGAAGAACCCCCCGCATCCTATGAGACAGACATGCCCAAGCGGCTACCTGAGCAATTAAAGAAAGGTGAATAAAGCCATGATATTATACCCTTTCTCTGCAATTCTGAGCCTGCCACCCAAACAACTCTAGGTAGCTGCACCGGTTGTCCCGGAATGTTTGAAGGCATATTGGCACACCTCGCCAACGCCGCAGGTTTCGATGCACTTTATCTAGCAGGCAGTGGTGCTTCCGGTAGCGTCGTCGGTTAGCCAGACTTGTCAGTCATTGCTGCCGATGAGCTTGCCAACACGGTGCGCATGGCGGTCGCCGTGAGTAGCGTGCCCATCATCGCCGACGCGGACACTGGATTTGGTGGACCTTTGAATGTAGCGAGTGTCATTGCGTTGTATGAATCGACTGGTGTTGCGGGGTGCCATATTGAGGATCAGACTTTCCGTAAGTACTTCCACAGAGTTCTTTATACTTATATACTGGCTGAACTGGATTTCATGTCTAGCGAAACGATCCGGTCAGCTGTCGGGCAAAGACATCGTAGACATGGAGACCTACCTAGAATGTATAGTCGCTGCCGTCAACGCGCGCAATAATCTAGACTTTGTTATCATCGCCCGGACAGATGCACGTAACGCAGCAACGTTTGGAGGCGAGAACGCCGACGAAGAAGGATTCGAGATGGGTGTCAAGAGATTGAAAGTCGTGTTGAAAGCTGGGACGGATGTCACATTGATAGAATCTCCATGTACTCGTAGAAGGTGCGAGAGACTGGTCAAAGCGTTGCATCCCCACCCGGTAATGACTAACATCTCGCCCAACGGGCTGACTGGCAATCATATGACCGGAGATTGTACTGAAATGGGTTTCAAACTTGCTATCTTCCCCTACACAGGATTCATACTAGCAGCGATCGCAATGAAGAAAAGTTATCAGGCGTTGAAGAAGAAGGGAACTGACTTGGACAACTGCTCGGGATGGCAGATCAAGGACTTCTTCGAAGTACTTTGTCTTGAGAAGTTGAATTCGTGTATTATTGATTCAGAGCCTTACTGGTCCTCTTAGCACGTCGGGCCAACGCGGCCTTGAAAGCTCGACCGAGATGTGGCAGAGCAAACGAGAAGCCGTGTGAATCCCAAGAAGTATGAGTCTTTGTCAGCCAACCGGTTGTTCTAGTTTCAATACACGTGCCGTTTGCACGATCCTGCATGTTTGGGAGAGTAATTGTACACTGATTTCGGTTCTTCTTTATACATGTATCAGAGAATTTATGCTGTGCGAAGGATGATATGAACACCACTATCCGTACTGATAATGTCACTCATCTCGCCCGGCTTGAGCGCATAGGTAGCGTCTTCGAACGGCTTCTGCATCTGACCCTGTAGTTGTTTGAGAGCACACCAGCAATGCGGTCTCAGCATGCGGGAAGTGGGTGAGCGGGGTGTACAACACATACCTTGCCAAACGATCCGAGGTCACCACCGTTCTTCGCAGAGGAACAGTCCGAGTACTTGGCCGCGAGCTCGGCGAACTTTTCTGCGGAGCCATCAATCTGAGCTTGGTAGCCCTTGAGGATGTCGATAGCCTCCTCCTTAGAGCGCGTGATGTTTTCCTATATGTCCACAGCTTCTCCAACACATTCTCATAAGCGTTAGAGAACAACCATGGCTTACCTCACGCCAGCTACTCGGCCGCCTGCTATCACGGTGCTTCACCAAAAGGTGACTAGCCCTCACTTTCCCCTCGCCCGGGCCACCTGTTAGGAGGTGGGCTCCAGGAAGGGATTTGGCTTGCTCTTCGGTCAAGCCAGCGGGACGATCCCAAGTGGACTCGCTAGTCTCGGTGTTGTAGAAGTACGGCACGCCACGAGAGTTGGACAAGCGGATTTCGTAGCTCTGTCGCACTTCATCGTCAAGAACGAAAACATTAGAACCAAAGCCTCCAAAGACATACCATGATAGATGGTGGAAATGTTAGAAATTGGTGGTGGTGGTTGAGTACTGAGTGTTGAACGCGAACGCAACACAGAAGTCTGACGACTAATCCAGCTGACACGCGATGTTGTGTAATCATTGGGCGTCTAATGACAGATTGCCAAGGCATTACGGTTGTGTAAGTCGTTTTATGAGCTTAAAGTATTGGACAACATAGTCCACTAAGTTAACATAGGTATGTACGACAAAGTAAGAGTCCAAAAATTTGTACTAGAAGCTTTCGAAAGCACTGAACGGGATGCTAAACCATAACTGGTCATGTGTCTGCCAGAACGCCTTTCTCTCCCTCCTCATCTTTACTGCACATTGCTTATACTCTTCTTCGCTCATGAGCCAATCGACCTGATCCACAATATTGTCAATAATTTCCATCGGAATCTTGATAGGTAGGTAATCCTCCAACGCCCGATGTAGCCACTTGATGTCTTGAGGTGGTACTGAGGAGGTAGTAAGAACCTCGCCGTCGTCCATGACATTGGGGAAATCTGGATCCATCAGGTATAGCCCAAGGACGGTCATCGATCCTTCTTTGTATGGATCGATGAGGGAGGTACTTGAGAATTGTGTCTGGTAGATGTTTGGAAACGAGACGATTCGGCCTGGGGTCAGAGTGCTGCGACCGAGGTACTGGTGAGATGGGGCTCCTTGTCGAAGTCCCCAGGTTTGCTGAGTGGCTTCTGTATCGCCTGGGATCGAGTTTAGAGGTGTCTGGACGGGCATGCGGTAGTCGATAGAAAGTGGTCTTGCGTTGTTCTATCTCACACAGGAAGCTCAGTTTCAGTATCCCGAAAAAAAGATGAGGGGAAGAAGACTACTGACCGCAGCAATGCAAATGTATGCGCATGCAACAATATGTTCGTTCAACATGCCTTCTGCACGCCAAGCAGACGCACCCTGATATGGCCGATCCGGACGCTTGTACCGTCATTCAGTATCGGTGCAAACAAATGACTGGGTATCGTTTGCTCACAAGGTAGATCTCTGTCATCCTGACCACCACATTGACCGTCCGCCCTCTCAAGCTTACTCGATGCTTTGCTGCATCTAGGCCTCTTTGATATCCTTCAGCTACAATATCTGGCAGTATAAGAAGCGGTTTGTTGGTAGACCGCTCCTCTATTGCTTTGCCATTCTTCACCAATCCTTGTTTGCCATCTGAAATTACAGGCTTTCCGAGCGGCCCCCGTTCGTCATACCGACAGCCTCCAGTAATGCGGTGTCGTAGAGGGTTGTCATGATGCAGATCAGTAAGGACACTCTCGAAAAGTGGGATAGCATTGGACACGATTGCCTCGATGTTTTCGGACATCGAAGGTATATGAGGAGGGACACCGTTGATGTACCCTTTGGCAGTCGCACGACAGGGCATTGTAGGTCCGGATATGGAAAAGGCGGTCGGAAGATAGGAAAACCGAGTAGAAAAGGCATAATACCATGATTCGGGTTGCGAGGTTGCTTTGAGCACGTTCTCCTTGGTCAGGGCTGGAGTGCGCCCATAGACCAGAGGATACGAACATGGATCCACTGTATCCACGGATGTCTCATAGTACGTGCGTAATGGTGAGGCAAGCGCTGTCGCCTGCATCTCCAGCGAGGCTAGTAATGTAGAGGGCAGTGACTGGGATGTCTGCCATATCCTGTCAAAGCACGCCACTTCGCTGTGGGGATAAGGTGAGGATATTAGCAATCTGCGTCTCGTCAAGGATATGTTTAATCTCACCAATTGCCTTCACAGTCGCGTAATGATGCGTAGCTTGCGAGTTCGTCGAGGACATATTCAACCTGATGATATAGTTATAGTGTTGTCCAATTTTTTGAACAGTTGTTTGTACAAACCTGTTTAGGTGTTAGATTAACTTTGACTTTGCCGGATGAGGTGAATATAGAATGCAAAGTCGTGGCGCCTTCGTGCGCCCAATACGCTCGAAATCCCCGACAGTCTATTTTCGACCACCACCTGTCCGTGCTTCTGATGCGCGCCGACAGATGGCACATAGCCAACTCTGTAAGCTAAAGGCATCCAGAATAGCATCAGATACCAGTAAATTCGATAGTATTGCTCAATCTTTGACATACCGTCCTGGGTAGCTCACCGACTCCATAGAGGTAAGTTCTCCCGTTCAGAAACGGGTGTAGGTATCCGTGAGTGTTGTCAAGCATTGCGGGGGAAAGGAGGTCTCTACCTGGGGGAGGATAAGTCGGTCACTCACGCTCCTGCCCCATTATTTAAGCGGCTTATGCTGAGGCACGTTAATGGGAACACAGTGATCCGGAGGGGAGCATCAAGGGTATGTTCGTCCGAAAATACGTGACAAGACGACATTATCCAATGATGGAATACGAGAGGGCGGTTCTGGAGTGGCCGGGGTTGAGCGTCTTCCTCAGGTCGCTCGCGTCCGCGAATCAAGTGTAGAGCAGCCTGGCCACGCACCGCCGTTTTACGTCTCGCTGCCATAAATTTTGGAAAAGCGTCCTGCGATTAAACAGAGGTTGGAGCCCTACACGTGCATCTCGGGTTACCGGGGTTACGTAGTTGGTCAGAAAGTCGACTGAGACGAATTAGAGTTAATCACGTCTCTTTTCCAAAAAAAGGACTGGAACATACATGGCGTGGTTGATTACTATGCTACAGCGCTAGGCTTATGCGATCTTCACCGGAGAACGGATCAGGCTTATTATGCTCTCAGAAAGATTTGAATATGGCACATACTCATATGCAGCCCGGAACATAATGTAATTCCCTTGTCTGAAGGGGTGAGTATTGAGCGCTGAGCAAGCGTAAGCGGTCCATTCAGAGATTCGCACCCGTGAGACGGTTTGCTGTGGGACCGTACCCAGTGCAGCTCTGGAAAGCGTATTTGACACCTTTGCTTGGGTTCTATACTTTGCTTCATATACTTCGGTCCACCACACAAACGAGGTGAGACCCGCGTGTGAAATTGCTGACAAGGCGGTGAGGTAGGCCTCGGATTTAGATAAACGGGCATGAGAGTCACGAAAAGACGTACACTACTGGTTCTGTGGGTATGCAGCAATCTTGGCGTACTGTATGCCTTCAACCCCATTGACGGTGAGCACCGTCTCCCCTAGAACCACATCGCTCAGCTCGAAAACTCCCTCTGTAAACTCACGTTCTTCAAGCATCAGTCTCCTCATGACTCCCGATAGGCACCCGCTAGTAACACGCGGCGTTATCCACCTACTGTCCCTCAAAAACGCTATATTGCGTATCGATGTCTCCATCAAGATATCCTCGTCGTTTCGCAGCAAGACATCTATGTGTGCGTCGGCAGCAGTAGGCATCGGCGACAGATGGACACGAGCACGCGCAGCGTTATACGGTTCTCGCTGAGTTGTTTTTGTAGTGGTAAAAATCGAGGGAGAGGTTCGTCCAGAGTCTAAGTAGATGATTTTTTCAACACTGTTTTCTTCAGGAAGAGCGGGTATATAAAAGCCACAAGGGGTGCCCAAGGGTGTCGCAGTTACTTTGAATGTGCCGTCTGGCAGCAAGAGGATGCGAAGCTGCAGGACGCTGATGATGAGTGACTTTAAGATAGATAATCGACAGTCCTGCACTCACCCTCAAAGGGGTGCTGTCGTACTGCGGACGCGCAGCTTTGACAACGTCGTCGCAGGTTGCCACTAGATCAGCATAATTCGTGCGTTGTCGCGATGCAATCCATCCATGATCTCCCGCCGCAGCCGTCAACCTATCAAAATGATACGGGAGTAGCATATAGGGCGATGGTTGACCGCCGTTCACGCGCGTATTCCAAGCAACATCCTTCAAGGCGTGGTCGAATCTGGTGGTGGAAAGGAGGCTGTATTGCACGTTATCCGCGTCGGCCATGGTGGTAGGGTTCAAAGTTGGTGTTGACTCTCTTGAGTACAAAAAATCGACAGGACACACCCGGGCCGCCGCTTAAACCGAGTATCGGTCACGTGAGCGCAGTAATTAGGGCGGTTGCCGCGCCTTATAGAGGCGGGGCCTACTAAGCGCCGTTCCCACTTACGACTCTCATTCCCCGCATCTTGGAGTATCCTCTTACTCCCAGAATTTGCGAGGATGTTTACCGTAAAGGCCTCGTATCGTACAGAGACGAGGCGCATTGCCTTTGACTCGGACGAGTTTCCGTCGTTTGCCCAGCTATGCGGCGAGGTGCGTTCTTTCACCCCGGTTATCACTCAGCCACACCCCCATTAACAATGACAACGTCCATCAGCTGCACCGAAAGTTCCCCGTCTTGAAGTCGTTTCAACTCAACAACCTCTTGTTCTCTACCACAGGCAAGGCAGGCTCACCGAGGATGCTCATCGGCATCCGTGTCCAGACTGCGGAGGACTACGAGAAGCGCATTGAGCCATATCAGGGGCGCTTGTGGCCCGGCGCCGTCTTGAAGTTCCAAGTCAATGATACCCCTACCCCATCTACGACACGTCGTACATTCGCGAGTGGAGGCACTGCATCTGGTCTCACCAGCGCTGCATCGTCGAGGCCGACTAGCTTTGCTGACTACCCTTCAGCCGAAGAGACGCCGATGACAACTCCCGGTCCAGAGTTTGCGACCTTATTCCCGACAGTGTCTCAGCTTGAACAGGACTCAAGACAGTCCATGTTAGCTCGTATTCGAGAGCGAACTTCCACGCGCGCATCCAATACCCCTTTGAATGAGGAATATGACTGTACGTAATGCGATTATTGACGGTGTGGCAACTCGCTCATGATAATGTAGGTGCGGATGACTTGACTGAACGTCATGTCAATGTTGGGACCTTTGCGGGATATGATTCAACGTTCAGGTTTGTGTCTATTTTATCAGCATTTGTCTTTGTCTTTGTCTTAGTTCTTAATTAAACCACACTGTTTAGACAACCTATGATACCAAACGGGACGCAAAGAGAAGGCACAGCATCATTAGCGGCCTTCGATAGCTTCCAAGAAGCCGCAGACATAGCCTCCACTACAGAGATTGATGCAACCTTTTTCACTCATCGATCGGCAGCCAGTGCAGAAGAGCTAAGAGCCACTGACGAGGCGCTTAGGAAGCAAGGAGAAGCCCTCGAAAGGAGGAGCGACGCTCTCTTGCATGAACTACGGCGCAGCAATCAGAGCTGGCGGGATAGATTCCTCGCTAATTTGAAGACTGCCCAAGAGCGAGCCGAAACGAATGCGAATCGTGATGTCTCAGTACCTTCGAGTCCGGGGGCCGGCATGTCGTGCAACAACCACACTTTTCTCGATAGTCCTAACAGCAGTTCCGTAGCAAGTACTACTAGGCCGGATCTCCTGCGCACTCAAAGCTTTACTCCTCAAGAAACAGAGTCCACATTTCCTTTGCGTCCGCTCTCCTGTTACGACGCGGCTAGCTGGGTCGATGAAAGTGGCAGATCTACGCCGGTTATTGGTCAGTCAGAGAACGACGTCTTCCAGGAGGCTAGCGAAAGAGCTGTGGATCTAGGTCTCGATCTTCTTCGCTCTTCACATCGGCTTTCTGGGGTATTTGATCGCTCGCTTTCGCCAGAAACACCCTCTGTTGGGACTCCAAGGATTCCTTCCCGTAACTGCGACTTTAGTTCTTTCAGGCCAACCTCTTTCTTTCCCGCACCAATGCAAAGTTCTCGTCTCCCATCCCCTCCGCACAGTGTTGTGCCAGTTCTTCGGCCAGCACGATTGGACACCCCTTTACTCTCTGAGTCAATATCGTCCACGGCGGCGAGCGCGGACGGCTGGATTGCTGAGTGCGAAAAGCTGAAGAAGCAGATTGACGAAGTGCAGTCCTCGTTGAGCAGCCTTCGTGTCGACTTTGACCAAGCCGTGGCCACTGGTACGCTGGATGCGGGTGTTCAACACGAAACAACTCCTTCCTCCCAGATTAAATCAGTCCCCGATAAAGCAGAAGAAAGTGAATCACGCTCCTTTGCCTTTGCTGAGACTCCTTCAATGGAGCGAGGTCATGCGCATTCAAATGTCATCTGCAACGGGTGCCACAAGCGAATCATAGGAGTTCGTCACAAATGTCTTGATTGTGAAGACTTCGACTTCTGCACCGCCTGCCTTTGTTCCCCTGACATCTGTGCCGCCCACGACGCTCAGCATGCATTCTTCCCTATCACTGTCCCGGGTGAAAAACTGGCATACACCAAGGCTCGTTCCTCTAGAAGGGGTGTACAACAGCCCGCTACTTGCGATGGCTGTCAGGCACGTATCTTTGGCACTCGGCACAGATGCTTGGACTGCGTCGATTTTGACTTGTGCAAGCAGTGCATTGCATCCGTCACTATTAGATCAGGACATCCGATGGAGCATGCTTTCTTCCCTATCCAGGTTCCGTGGAAGAGCGAGACGTATTATCTTGCGCTCCAGTGCCGCCGTGCAAATCAACCGGTCGTAGAAGAACTTCCCGTGCACTCCTCCGTTGTATGCGATGGCTGTAACCAACGTGTGAAGGGTGTGCGTCACAAATGCTTGCAGTGCGAGAACTTTGACTACTGCTCGGCCTGTGTTTCGGACCAGACCAAGCGTTCAAACCATAATGTCGAGCACACTTTCTACCCTATCCCTGAACCTACAGATATTCATGGCTTCAACGAAGTCAAGGCTCGTTTCTTCTCGAGGATTCAGCCGGACACCCATCACTACGTTGTATGCGACAAGTGTCAGGAGCTTATCGTCGGCGTTCGCCACAAGTGTTTGGATTGCCCTGACTTCGATTTCTGTGACGAGTGTCTGGAGACTGGACGTCGTGAACATTTCCATGGGCATCAGTTTTTCCCGATCACGAAGCCTGGCGATGTAGTCGTTCATACTGTGCATGACGATGCCCTTCCTATGTGGGTGCGAGAGGATATTGCTCCCAGACGCCCTCAGAACGCGAACGACCTTCCGGTCGAGCCTCAGGTGCACGCCGCCAATTGCAATCTGTGCGATTCTCGCATTCGTGGTGATCGCTACGTAAGTGTTGCTCATTTTCCTCCTATTTTGACCGTGCTTACCGACTGACAATAGAAATGTTTGAACTGCCCTAACTTCGATGTCTGTGCTGCATGCTTTAGCATCACCCGTGACCAGCACCCCGAGCACGGCTTCGTCAAGGTTACTGAAGACGATTCCCTTCACGTATGTTACACTCCACTGGTATCAAGATTAGTTTATCTCATGTATCCTTCCAGCTGCGTGGCTCATTACGTGACGGCATCGTCCATAATGCTGCCTGTAACGAATGTCATCAACCCATCCGTGGAACAAGATACAAGGTTTGTCATGATTCCTTTGGTCAAATCGTTTTCTAACAGTCGGTCCAGTGTATGCATCCGCTTTGTACAGACTTTGATCTATGTCAAAATTGTGAGGCGTTGCCAATCCCTGTTCATCACCCGACGCATCCTCTCCTCAAGATTAAAGTGAAGGAGTGTTTTATTCCCAACAACACAGCTCGTCCCCTTCCAAACCCTCCTCAACAGGTAACATCGCCGAGTTTGATGTCGGATTTATACACTGCTCCAGACCTTCCGGAGACTGCAATCATTCATCCGGTTCCTCCACAGCTAAGGGATCACGCCATAAATGCCTCTCCTCAACAGGAGCCCGCAATTCCTGGATCATACATGCACTATCAACCACTTCCGACCTCAAGCCGACCTCCATCCAATGTCTCGCAGTATGACGCTTCCATTATCCCCGATGCTCCCCCGCTAATTCCTGCCTCTTGGACACCACCTGAGATTGAATGGCGATGGGGCCGCACACCGTCAGGACCAATGGTAATCCCTAACATGCTCTCCGAGTCAGAACCTGTTACCAGGCCAGTGAGCACCGAGTACCTTCAGGCAATAGCGCAACTGTCACAGCCTCTGGTTCATCTTGAGGAGGAAGCTGCAATTACCAGCTCTATTGGTTCGCACCTCACTACCCCTCGTTCCGAGCCTATCCCCGAAGAGAACATATCGTCTTCAGTTCCTCCTCTGGCGTTGTCCCCCGGTAGTCGTCTTGTTGACGTTGATGAGCCTCAAACAGATGTCCTGGGAGCAGATTTGAACTCAGTCGATTCAGGTTCTCCTATTACTCTTACTCAACCTCTACCTCGTCTTGGTCCTGTCGAGAACCCGGAATGGCGCGAACTTTGGCCAGAGCTGACAAGTGTCCTCAGGCATCTCCTCCAACCACCCACTCCTCCTGCTGTCGATACTGCAGCTCCTGCCCCCGAAATGCGAGGTACAATGGTGGAGTCAATTTCCAGGGAGCCATCCACTGGTACCCTGGAATTCGAAACTCCAGTCGAGTCCCCTCTTGGACGAGAGCCGTTACTGTCTAGGCCAGAAGGGTCTGAGATGGTCGAACGCTCCCGCGACTTCGGCCACAATCTCGTCGAATACCTGAACCATGTCATTCCTCCTCTACCAGCTTTGCCCGCTCCCCTTCGTCCTCGGTTTAATGCTACGTTCGTTTCGGACAGCAACATCGCTGAAGGGCAGATCTTCCCTCCTGGTGCTGAGTTCGTCAAATCTTGGCATATGCGCAATGACGGCGATATCGCTTGGCCGGAAAGCACCACCTTGCGGTATGTTGCGGGTGACCGTCTTACACCCCAAGGGGTGGAAATGCAACCTGTATATGTTGGTGCTGTACAGGCTGGCACTGAATTTGAGCTGGTCGGAGGGGAGATGAAGGCCCCTGAGGTTCCGGGCAAGTATGTCAGCTATTGGAGGCTTTATGACGGCGAGCAATACTTTGGCAGCAGTGTCTGGGTCGAGTGAGTCTAGTCTGTCTCTTCATCCATGTACCGCCTTATTGATTAGATTAATTGTCACAGCATCGTCGTAGCCGAACCCATTCAAGCCGACGAACACAGTAGTGATGAACCCCTCGCTGCATCTTCAGTAATCATGCCGCCAGCTCCCTCCCTCGCTGCAGCCACCGTCGCATCCGCTGGTGTCTCCCATGCAGCATCTACTGTCACAGTTCCATCTGTGCCTCTATCCGACGACGGCTCTGATAGCTCTTTCGACTCTTCCATCTCTCTCATCAATATCCCTTCTTCGCCCTCTGTGGACAATGATGATGAGTTGTATCAAGATAGCCGCTCCCACGTTGCCTCAAACTCTCACTCGCCTGCTGTAATCGAGCGGGACCTAGAGTATGTGGTGTTATACGATACATCTTCGAACTCATCTGCAGAGGAGTAAGCTATCGGATATGTGTTCGCTCCTTCTCCCCTTTCTCCTAGGATCTTCTTCTTTGTACTCAGAATTCAAACATGGCTTCCATTCACGAGTCGAAGGGCATGCATCGATATCGTTGTATATTGTACCATAGAACATTAAAGAGAAAATAACGATTCTCAGTTTATCTTGTCATCCATATACATACTATGATAAGTTACTCTGTCCGCGTAGTGTGAATTGTATCCAAGTCGTCCATTAAAACCATTGCGCTGAAGGATTGAAAAACCATAAACTTCTCCCTTGTTCAAACCTCCAACGACCTCTTTCTCCCGACCCCACCTGAACTCCCCGAACGTTGATTAGACTCACGCTCCCCCACCGTTGGGTCCGCATCTGTATCCTTTACTGAGGCCTTCATCAGCAAATCAGCCATGACCGACCCCGCATGGGGAAGTTTCCCGGTAGCGATATCCACCATTTTGGTGCGTAGGGCAGAGGAGTTTTTGATCTGGTCCCAGTGTTTGATGACGGCGAGCATTTCTAACTTTCTGACTTCTTCGTATCTACGGGGAAAGAAGGAGAGGGGGAGAGAGGACTTCTATGATCATGGGTAAGAGGGGAATGAGAGGGAACGCACTTTGAAGTGAAGTCACTGAAGACTTCATCTAGGTAAGTTTGCATCGACAAGCGGTGTTCGAGGTGCGCGAGGGCTTGTTTTTTCAACGATTCTAGCTTTAACTACTCGCATACATTTCAACATTTGGGTCAAATCCTAAAAAAAAAACAATAACTTGAAGACTTACAGCATCGGCGATCCGGTATACGCTCTTACATGATACTGGAGGAGGTCTGTCCGGGTTTGCCTGGCGAGCCACTTTAACGGCTGTTTCTCGCTGGGAGCGACCTTCGCTTGTGAGGGGTGCAAATTGGATGGTACCAGTGTAGAGCCAATACAGGACTGCTTCCCATCTACCCAGAAAGGGGTGTAAGCCATATAGATTGAGGAGGAAGAGCAACACGAGGGATAGAAATCGAAGATGCAACGTACGTATCAGCTGCGACCCCTGTAATTAGGATCGTAGAGCCGCCGTACGCAGGTAGGTCGATGAGTTGGGTTTGTGACGATGATAGGGCAAGCGTAGCTGCAAATATATGTTCTCATCAACTTACTGTTCACGACATTGTCATGAGTGAATACCCATTGCAGCATACTTACAGGAGCCTGACATAGAAGTCTCACCCTCGGACTTGACAGCAATCGAATCTGTGGCATCTATGCGCGAAAGGAGGGACATTCGTGGCCCAGTTGGTATAGATGGTGTACGGACTGATAATCGCAAGTCAGCTTCTTCGGAGATCGTTTCATCGTCATCTTCAAAGTCACTGTCATCGTCGGTGTACTGTGTAAATGTGTGTGACCTAGGCCGTTCGGAAGCACTGAGGACGAGGCCAGAAAGTTGAGAAACGCCGGTCTCAAAGACTAGGAGTGTATGATATGAATTGCACATACATTGTGAAGGGGATACTAGAAACAACGCACCATCATCCCCCGTTGCAGACTTCTGTGTCAACCCGTCCCTCGTCCCAAATAACATCCTCACCCCACCCAACCTCCCACTTTTATTCCTCCTAGCATAAACCACATACCTCATATCCGTCGATTCACTCCCATTAATCGTCCGATGGACCACCTTGAGCGTCGGCATACTCACGACAGGGTACAACGGTGCAAACTTCAAAACCGCATGCACGACCATCACATTCTCCTCCTTCATGCCCCTCGTATTCTGATACGTCTCCAAATTTAAGAACTTGGACCATCCAATTGCTTCCCCGCTCTTGAAATTGTATGACATGGTTTTGGTGAAGTAGAGTTCGCCGGAGAGGGAGCGTGCGGTGACGGTGAAGTTTATGGAGAGAGGCGGATAGCCTTTTGCTGTGTAGAGGTATATACCTAACTGACGTGGTTCATTGGCGTCGACAAAGGAGTAGGAACCAAAGCGTAGGCCTGGGCCGAAGGAGTCAGTGTACCTGCTGGGGGTCGCTGAGCGGGAGAAGTAGGTGTCGAGGTCGTCGAGCTTGAACTGGACGTGTAGCTCGCATTCTTCGCGGGTAATTCTGATGTTTGAGGGGGGCATCTTCTGGCGTAGAGTTGCCTCTGGGATGAAGGGAGGATGAAGAGTCACTAGTCAAGTCGTAAATGGTGGTAGGGGAGGGTTAACTTAACTTTATCGTCACGTCTATGTGACATACAGTAAATGTGACCTCACGCGCGTGATCGCGTCAATTGATCGTGACGTACGCGTACCTCGAGCCGCCACTGAGTACTGATGATCTATAGCATCTTGGCATCGATCATCTAGCACGCAGCCTTTGTGCAGAGTCAAAGTATGCCCATTTGGATGTTTACTTTCATACAAAAAAGACAATCAGTCGTTCTTGAACTTGAAAGTCATTACTGTATCACGACCGAATAGCTCCGTCTTTATATGATTAAGCTGTCCTAGCTACAACAACGATGAGCGTACTAGTGGTGTCGATGCTAGTTAACGCTTACCTGAGTAGTCAAATCACAGTCATATCCTACACCATCCGCCCCTACGATCTTTGGTGCTACAGTAATGATGATATTGTCCACAATAGGGATAGCCTTGCCATCCAGACCTGGATGTGTTTCTCTCAAGAACGACTGTATGATCTTTGCGCCTCCTTCAACCATGAGAGAGCGTATACCCAGAGTCTTCAGTGTCTTCAAAAAGTCTGAGAGTGAGATATAACCTGCCGTTGATATGGCCATTGATATGAGTACCATTAAAGATAAAACGGCCGGAAGGAATGCCATACCATCCGTAGCAGCCACAACATATACTTTCGCCCCTGCAGTCTTCAATGCCTCTTTCCTTGCCCACCATTCATCCAGATCGTTCTGATTCTTTGGTTTGGATGCAAATATCCAAGGTCTCCGCCCGGTGCCTGCCTTGTAGTTCTTGAGAAGCTTGCAAGTGGGCTTTAGTCGTAGGTTAACGTCCAGGATGGTGGGTCGGGGTAAATGATATTTGTGTTCGTAGCCCGGTACAGTGGTCATCGCAGGTAAATGGCGAGCTTTTCCACATCGAGTGAGCAAGTAGCAATCATAGAGTGCTTGGATGAGACGACATACTGTTTAGCTGAGGATCATCGTTCAGCGCAGTCCCAATCCCGACAAGAATTGCATCATGCATCGTCCTGATCCTAGCTTCGCCCTCCTCGTCAGCACGCGCATATCCCTCCTACATCGCGCCATTCCCAGCACCAGAAAAATCAACCTCACCAGTGTGTCATGACCAAACTCTCCTTCCCACTCAATGCCAACTGCTTCCCTCCTTGACCAGCGATCTTGGCATCTATTGATTGTGCAAACGTCAAGGTGACATGCGGTCTCCAAGAGTACCTCGACTCAGGGGTGGTGATATCTTCAGATGAGTTGCTTCCTGTGTAAATGGACGTGTTGCCCGTGTAGACAGAGGAATTACTGTTTACAGAGAGACCGTCGGGGATACCGACATCGTGCGCCCTGTTTGGAAAGAGGGTTTGCATGAGGATGCGTGGTGGACATGCTGGTAGGACGCGTGGGTCGAGTTTTCCTGTACCGTGTACCATCCCTGATCTTGGAGGTTCGTAGGGGGTTACACGATGGTCAACGTTTACCTCTAAAGGCAGCGATCTCACCTCGATCTTGAATTTCCACCTGAAAGCGAGTGGCTCAACCGGCACCGACCATCCCGCCATCATCCCAAATCCGGACCGACGCCCCAATTTGGGATCTGAATCTTTAGATCTTATCAGCCCTGCGCCTTCGGGTCGCTTTCAGACGCTGGGCGGAATTTCTCACTCTGACTCTCATCCACCTGGACCACTGCGAATCATGACAGCGGACTTGAGTGCGCTCAACGGTTCTGCGAAACCAGAATCTGAGGAACAGGTAGAGAAGAAGCCGCAGCATGTAGAGGAGGAGGAGGAAGACCATGAAGAGGAGGGTGAGGAAGAGGTGCATGAGGGTGCAGGGGCTAATGGTATGTCGTGTATTTGGAATCTTGGATGTACGTGAATTACTCATGGATTATGTGGTTTTAGGCGAAGCTAAGAAGAAGAAAAAGAAGAAAAAGCCAAAGAAGAAGAAAGTAGGTCTTAAACAGACCGAGCCCCCGACCATTGGGATCACAAAGTTGTTCCCGGATGGAGTGTACCCAGAGGGGGAGTTGCAAGAGTATAAAGACGAGTACGTTATGGTACATGTTGATATCGCCATGATTTTTATATTATCCCTCGCAGTAATGCCTGGCGCACTACCTCTGAAGAGAAACGCTACGACGAGCGCATGGCGATGGAGGACGCTGAAACGACATACGCAGACGTCCGTCGGGGCGCAGAAGTCCATCGACAAGTACGACAGTACGCCAGGAAAATGATTAGGCCGGGTATGACGACGACTGAAATTGCCGATCTTATCGAGAACGGCACACGAGCGTTGGTGGAGGGAGATGGTATTGAGGCTGGCGTAGGGTTCCCCACGGGTTTGAGTCTGAATAACTGTGCGGCGCATTATACACCTAATGCAGGGGATACAACCGGTGAGTTTTCCAGTTTTTTTTTGCGAATCGGAGGTAAATGCTGAGCAAATTGGGACTGGATTAGTATTGCAGAATGGAGATATCATGAAAGTGGACATCGGTGTGCATGTCAAGGGACGGATTGTGGATTCTGCTTTTACGCTATCATGGAACCCAGACTACGAGAAGCTGTTGGAGGCTGTTCAGGCAGCAACAAACACGGGTATCCGAGTGCGTTCATATACTTTGGTAATTATGTAGACTACCGCTGACCTTCGAGCATCATCTACCAAGGAGGCAGGCATTGATGTAAGGTTAGGTGAGCTCGCGGGCTACATCCAAGAGACGATGGAGTCGTATGAAGTCGAGATTGGCGGTAAGACGTACCCCGGTGCGTAGTTTCTGAGATGCTGTGTACTGTCCCCATGCTAATGAGAATCAGTTAAACCCATCGAGAACCTTAGTGGTCACTCGATCAAAAGGTATCAAATTCATGGTGGTGGTAAATCAATATGCCTCGTAAAGAATGACGATCAGACGAAGATGGAGGAAGGTGAATACTTTGCTATCGAGACTTTCGGCTCGACAGGACGAGGAAGGGTTGTGGAAAGTGTACGTTGTACAATGATCTATTACAGGGAATGGAGAGACTGACGTTTCCGACTGGGTAGGGCGAGGTCTCGCACTATGCGAAAGCCGCGGACGCACCCCATGTTCCCCTCCGTTTAACCTCTGCCAAGTCATTGCTGAAGACGATCAACAAGAACTTTGGAACGATACCTTTCTGCCGACGGTACCTGGACAGAGCCGGGGAGAGTAAATACCTCCTTGCAGTAAGCACCCCTCTCATCTACATTGCCTCCTATTGGCTACCGATCACACACTGATCGGCATGTGTGTAGCTGAACCATCTGGTGGCACAAGGGGTGGTTCACGACTATCCCCCGTTGTGCGATGCTCGTGGGGCCATGACTGCACAATTTGTACGTGATGTCTCGTCCCGTGATTGTATTTTTGCTAACTCGGGCACGGAAGGAACATACGATTTTGCTGCGGCCGACAAGGAAAGAGGTTGTCAGTCGTGGAGAGGACTACTGAGTATAATATTGGCCTTATGATGACCAGTCTTTGTTTCTGTCCTGCTTCATGTAACAAACTCTACACATATTGTGTAGGAGGTAATTCACACATTTTGTTGTGTTTCGTTTCAAAATTCAAAGCGATAGTCTCCTGTGGCTGCCTAGGCACGCGTGATTATGTAATGCCCAGCTATGGCGTCTAATCGGAGCCCCTCGGTGATTGGCTCGTTGGGCGCGACTGGACTGTTTGCCTGGATCAGATGGCTCTCACTAGTCGCCGTTTACCCAGCCAGATCTCTCTCCCACCGCTTTCCAGACCTCTCTCGCTCTCTGCCACAGCTCATGCATCTCAAATCCGCCCCTCATCCTCTACCCAAAATCGTATCTCTCTCTGCGTTCCGCTCGTGTTCGCAGAGTACATAACACTCTTCTTGTCGTGGAGGACTTCGACCTCACGGCTGCGAGGTATTCGAGACCATGCCCGGTGTTTGGCCGGCATCCCTCTTCACCGACCCCTGCGATCTCAGTAAACCTGCATCTGAAATCGAGCCAGGGGCAAGGTGCAAACCCTCTTCAACCCCGCAATCAAGTGCAAGCCTGAACGCTCTTCCTGAACTCGTCACAGACCTCCTCAAACACTTCGAGGCACCAGGTGTTCCTCCCTCCTCACGCGTCGGCGACCCGACATTGAAGCAGCGTGAGTCGCAGCCGATCAGGTTGTGGCATTTATGGAAACACGTCGCGTTTGTTGCGTGGAAAGGTATGAGAGAGTCTCTGGCACATCGTATATCGTGCGAACGTTGAATCGTCACTCCAGCGACAGGCCTGGTCAGTGCGGTTGTTTCACATACTGTCCACGGGCCTCCCCGAAAATCCTGGGGAATCGAGATGACAATAATGACCGCTGTTATGCGGGACGTACACATGCATACCCACCTTGCTGATTTGGTATGTGGCAACTTTTATTTGTGGGCACATATATGCGTGTCGTTCATGCAAGCTGCCTGTCCAGACTATGATTAGAATGTTCATGAGCATAAGCGGGCTGTACCCTGTTCCCTCCAACGCCCTCATCACACCCGTCACCTTTAACGTTCGCTCTCGTAATCTACGAGGGATCCTCGCTGATTTCGACAAAGTCGAAGATGGCACAAGGGAGCTGTCAGGCGAGTGGGTTGTGGGAAGGAAGACGTGGGAACGACTGCAGGCAGAGTGGCAAGCCGCTAGACGAGCAAAGCTGGGATTGGAGAAGCCTCGGACACCACAGAAGAGAAAGGAGATGGTTGTGCTGTACTTGCATGGTGGAGCGTATTATTCGTCGAGTCCCGCTACTCACAGGCTGATCACGCTTCCACTGTCGAAGGCATTGGATGCACGTCTATTCGGTACGGTTCTCCTGTCATACAGCTGATCCCGCTGTATTTACTAATCAATATCGCAGCTTTGGACTATAGGCTGGCACCTGAAACTCGATTTCCCGGTCCTCTTCATGATGCAGTCTCAGCATACTTCAGAATGACAGATGACTTACTCATACCGGCCGAGAACATCGTTGTCGCGGGCGATAGCGCTGGTGGCGGACTCGCGTTGGCCCTAATGATGTATTTGCGCGACAACAACTATCCACTACCAGGCGCCGCCATCTTGATGTCTCCGTGGGTAGGTGGGTATCCGCATCACCCCTCATCCCCTTTATTCTACAGTCATCAAGCTAATACCAAAACGACACAGACCTAACACTGAGCTGTGACTCTTGGGAATCCAACGCCCTCTACGACATTGTTCCCCAACCCGTCCCTGGGGACCATCTTAACCCGATCGCGTGCTATCTCGGCGAACACATGGAAAAATATCTCACTCATCCTTATGCCAGCCCGCTGTTCGGCAACTTTAAAGGATTGCCACCGATGTTGATACAGAGCGGGGAAGCGGAGGTGTTGAGGGACGAGAGCACGTTGTTAGCACATAAGGCAACGAGGGCGGGGGTCAAGGTCAGACATGAATTATTTCAGGATGCGGTGAGTTTCTTTTCTAGATTGGGAAGCTGTTTTTTTTTACTGAGATCTCACGTTGAATTGATCTGTTCCTTTGTGCGCAGGTGCATGTGTTCCAAACTTTTCCGTTCATGGAACAAGCACAGCAAGCGTTCCACTCCGCTCGGGAGTTTGTACGTGATACCCTCAAACCAATTAATGGCGATGCTTCGTCCTCGGCAACCACACTCGAAAGTGTAGTTGAAGAGAAGTTGGAGAACGAGATTAACAACGAGAAAGCCCAAGTTGTACAGGGTGATGGGTCCGTCTTTTCATCCAAGAAAGAAGAACTTTACAGAGACTCTGAGAAACGTGTGACGGAAGGGCGTGTCAATACGGTAGAGGGGAGTGCATATTCGGCGGAGTGTCGCGCACGAAAAGGAAGAGGGGAAGAAGCGAGCGAAGAAGACGAGCCTAGTTGGGTAACCAAGTCTCCATGGCCCCCTCTATCGCTTTCCCTTAACGACGAAACGCGGATCGAGTTTCCGCGGCGTACCACAGCACGGAATTCCCCCGTGTCTGGACACGAACACGAACATAGGCACACTCACAGCCATAATCACAACGGGAGCGCGAGTGGTAGTGTCAACGGGAGGAATCGAACGTCCTCGATTACAAGCACGATTCTGAAACTGTCACCGTTGGCATCACCCAAGTTATTGCTTGCCGAGCCAGTGATACCATTCTCACCTTCATCTTCGCCGTCAAATACACCACATGGGCATACGCCATCAAAGCAATCGAGCTCCACACCGACAACAGTGTGTCGAGCACGCGCACGCTCATACCCTAAGCTTCCCGATTCATCGAGTAATTTGTCGCATCTCAAGCACCCACCGACGAAAGACTACGTGATCCCCTCTCCTTCTCATTCGACGCATCCTAGTGTGACCGGTACCGCCCCACAACCCTCGATCAGACGATCCCATTCTAGTCACCCGGATATCACGATCTTGTGTGAGGAGTGGGCGAGCTGGGGACCGGCGAATAGGACGGTGACGTTCAAGCCAGATTGGTCGAGTACCAGCAATAACAGCTTTGGAGGTGTGAGGATGAAGAGGAAGAAGAGTGGGTCTGTGTCAAGTTTACAAGGGGTCGTTGTCGGTAGTGGTGTTGGGGGCGTTGGTGGTGGTGGGATGAGGTAGCAGGAAGGTTGCTTATTTCCGTGCATTTTTTTTTACCACTAACCATGTATTTTGTCCATTGACTGTCCCAGTGTCAACCTCAGTGTATTTTTTATTGTTCAAGTTGTATTTCGTAGTTGCTCACCATCACGACATTGTCTTGCTAGTAGTATGATAGTAATACCATCATTTTATCGAAATGCACGTCGCATGCATGAACAATTTACTGTGGGTTTTACTATTTACTGTGGGGGAAAGTATGCATATCTGATTCTTTATACTGCTAGTAGGTGATCAATTGATCACTTTTGCATTTGTGCGAGAACGTTGGTACTGTCTAGGAAGTCCGTCTTGTCGATGAGGAAAGCTGGAGGGAAGTAATATAAACGTTACTTAGCCGGATCATGGAAGAGCGAAGAAGGCAGTACTGACTGTCTGGAATGGCAGTGATGTTGCCCCGCTTGAGCTGTAGCACTTGGTTCGTTTGGGAAGTGAATTGAGGCCAAGGTGCTACGTGAATTTATTTTAGTTCAAGGGGTAGGTATGTATGAGTGTAGTCCCTGTCATCGTGTTGAGTAGTTGTACTCACCTCCTGGATTCAAGTCGCTGATAAAGTTGATGTAAAAGTCCGTGAGCTGATTCGCAAAGTCGTTCTCTACCGGTGTCGGAACCGGACCGAAGATCAACGAGAGCTCCGAGCCATGGAATACTGAGAACAATAAATCAGACTCTAAGTAAGAAAAGGGAGTTTGAGGGATGTTACCTCCCAAAGTTGGATCATTGCCCGGGATGAACTCCGTGAAGAAGTACGCAAACAACGGCTGGAGTGAAGCGGCCTTGTTGAACAATAACCTCCTAGCTGAGAGATACATATTGTCTGTGTACCATGCCTCTGCTCTGTCGAAGAGGTCGTCCCCAGTGTGAAATTCTCCACCCAGAGAGGTATCATTGGCTGGGTAGAGTTTGTTGATTGTGTCAAAGGTGGCGTTGGTCACCGTCGAAGGATCGATGAGCAGATTCCGGATGAAGGTGTCGAGAGCGGTGTTTTCTTCGCCAGGAGGGGTGTTGAGGTTGCGGACGGATGAACTGAAGACAGTCCCTTCGTTAAGCTGTGAAAATCAATCGGGTTTCTTAATTTGAGTTTAAAGACTATAAATACTGGGAACTGACGTTGGTGCCTGCTAGGATCGGGACATGTAAGAAGTTCCCGCTAGCGATCTGTACCGAGGGTCGTGCAGTAACGAAGCTACCAGCTGGTCCAACTGTGGGTTGCCAGAGTTGCCCATTAATTCTTTCGGCGGTTAGTGTGTTAGTGACGTTGAGTAGTGTCTAGGAGAGTCTATTAGGGAAGTAACTTTGATCACACAGGTGCACATACCTCAAATGGGACCCTTTGCAAACAAGCAAACGACCCAACGCCCCCTCGACATCCTACTGCTTGGACCAGCTTCGCAAACGGGAAGCCGGGTTCATCATAGCGGGACGCAGGAGGCGCTGTCTTACTTAATACCCAGCCACAAGTCAATGAAGAGTGTCTGCCGAGAGTCTGTCTTAGAGCTTACAATGGTCCAGTGGAAGAGTCAAATATCGCCGCCCTGAATATCGGCCGAGAGGCGGGAAAGAGGACTTGCGCTTCGGAAACACCTGCTCCTGCCGACTTTCCTCGTTGTCAATGAACATCAAACAGTCGCTGAAGAATATATCTGTAGTACCTGTCCCCAGATTGTAACCTTTGTAATATCGTCTTTATTAGCCTCTGTGTACACTGCGATGTGGCAAAAAAAAAACTCACTTTGGTTGGATCTCCCCCAAATTGGGCTATATTATCTTGCAGGAACTCCAAGCTGGCACGAGCATCATGCAGACCAGCATTGAGATCACCAGCAGGAACGTGAGAGCTAGCAAGCTAATAGTAGCACGTAAGGGGCTGGTACGACAAGGTTTCTGATAGTGCCAGTAACAAGGTCCTTACAAAGCCAAAGCTGTTGACACGATAGTTGCTGTTCACATGTGTTCGTGTGAGTACTTTAATCCCGTCCTTGTGGATATGGAACTGAAGTACGTACACGGAAACGAATATAATCGGCTTGCTGATGTTAACACTACGATTAATTATTCCTGAATAGCAGTTAAGTAACGATATGGAACATGCGAGGATGAACGTACGAGTCGGGTTGAATTGGGGGTTGGATGAGGCGCTATTCGGGTTGGCACAGAGCAAGTCAGTAACTTTGTTATGTTAATACAGTTGTATGTACTAACCCATTCATGAAAGCCCCACCCTAGATAGTGTTAGGAAAGGAGAAGTAACAAACACATAGTGAGCACGTACGTAGAACCAAACCAAGATAGGAAGCTTGTCTTCACTTGCTGTCCCAGTTGGTCGGAACACCTGCACATAACAACGCGACTAATAAACCACAATTCAATATTAGATCGAGTAACTATACGTACATTTAAAACCAAACAGTCTTCTGCTATAGGTGCACCCAAATTGTCAGACGGCACTTGAGGACACACGTTGCCAAACTGAGTTGCGTTACGGACGGTGCTCGATGGACGAGTAATAGGAACTGGAGCCTTGAAACGCAAGTTGCCTACAGGTGGCTGAGCGAACGGTACTCCGAGCCATTTGTCGATGCCGTCAGCGGCGCTTGTCACACCAACGAACTTCCCGGAGGTCAAGTTCACCTGGAGCGAACTAGCAGAGCAAGCGATATTACCAAAAAGCAGGGGAAGTAAAAGGACGGTTTTTTTGTAGGGTCCCATAGTGCACAGAAAAGAGGGTGAGAGTACCACAGGAGGGAGAAAGATCCAGCTGCCAGTGGGTCTATATATATGAGCTGTTGGAGGCCGGACTTGCTTACTGGATTGGAACATGTCGTTACTGTCGGGACCGACTGCTGACTTCATCGTTCCCTTCTTACTGAACAGCAAAGAGCGATCAAGCTGCGCACAATGTCCCTCGTGATGGAATGTTTGGGCGCCGTGCGTGCCGCGATACCGTTCACAGGCAAAACAAGCACACCAAAGAAAATTCTTCACTTAGAATTGTAAGAACTGTACACAGCCTACTAATGAATGAGTGAGACGAGACAAAAGAATATATGCATGGGAAAACAACTAACGATGACCCTTTGGAACCCGTCTGTCTTGGCCTGAGAACGGCCATAGGAAGTCTAGGTAAGCCGGTCAAATTGGACACACATGAACCAAGGTATGTCAGTCTGATCATATATATTACCCGGATCACAGCTATTTGTATCGTTGGACTCATCTATGGGGTGGTTTATTATGGCTCCTCCCCTACTAGAATCATTTCTGCATCTGAGCCAACACACTTGGGGAGTTTAGGAACGTCGTCTTCTCCAAGTTAAAGTCTAGACACCCAGTATGACGTTTTAGTTCTTCTTATCAGGTACAGCCGGTAGAGCTTACCGTCAGTAAGTGCAGTTATATTGTCCCTTTGAAGCTGTAGAATTTGTCTGGTTCCGAATTCAAACCTCGGCCATTGGGCTAAGTATGCCAGGTGCAATTGGCATGGATCATACACAAAGGAGGGACGGAAGTACTCACGGCCAGGATTTAGGTCATTCACAAAATTGATATAGAAGTCCAGAAAGTGGCCCGCGAACTTATCTTCCACCGAGGTACCCACAGTTCCAAAAATAAGTGGCAGCTCAGAGGCGTGAGCCACTAGTACGAATAATAAATCCAGTATTTTTAGGTACAAGCAGGCGAATGACCTACCTCCTAGTGTCCGATTATTTCCCGGAATAAACTCCGTGAATAAGTAGCCGTAAAGTTCCTGTAATGGAGCGGCCTTATCGAACAAAAGTCTCCGTGGGGCGAGGAACATGTTGTCTGAGTACCATGCTGCTGCTCTATCGAAGAGATCGTCGTCGATACGGAATGGGCCACCCAAAGAGGTATCGCTCGTAGGGTACAACTTGTGGATCCCACTGAAGGTAGAATCCTCAACCGTTGAAGGATCGATAAGAAGGTCGCGAATAAACTGATCGAGCCTTGCTGTTTGCTCATTGGAGGGAAGGTTCAGACCCAACAGAGTTACGCTGAACGAAGTGCCCTCATTGAGCTGCGAAACGTATGAGAAAATACACGATCTCCTATTCCCAGACAACTCACATTGGTGCCTGAGATGAGAGGAACATGTAGAAAATCTCCACTAGCAATCTTCAGAGACGGCCGAATTGGGGCGAAGCTGCCTGCTGGGCCTATGCTTGGCTCCCAAAGCTGGTTGTTAACCCTCTTAACTATCATCGCGTTACTGATGTTGAGTAGTGCCTATAAAAACGGTCAGAGTTGTAAGCTTGTCTCAAAGGAGACGCTCACCTCGAACGGAACGTTTTGCAAGCATGCAACAGAACTAGGACCTTCCTGACAGCCCGTTGCCTGAAGGAGTTGAGCAAAGGGCTGGCCAGGTTGATCGTAAGTAGAAGCAGGAGGTGAAGTTTTGCTAAAAGGTGGTTTGGAGATTCCGAATTCAGACTTTGCTATAGAAAACAAACGGGACTTACAAAGGGCCTGTAGCAGAGTCAGCTATCGCAGCTCTGAATAAGTGTTGCTGTGCCGGAAATAAAATATGTGCGTATACGCTGCCTGCTCCTGCCGACTAATTAGGTATTAGTTCATTATTTTTAGTACTAGAGTTGAAATACTAGCCTGGCCCCAGATCGTAACCTAGAGAATATAAGATGAATGTTATACTACTAAATAAGTATATCAGGAGTTGGACCTACCTTCTGCGGGTCTCCTCCAAAGCGTGCGATGTTAACTTGCAAAAACGTCAAAGCAAGGCGTTGGTCATGCAACCCTGCGTTGAGATCTGCAGGGAGCATATATGAACTGGCAAGCTGCAGGGGTGTTCATATCATTTAAACCACATCAGCACATTTGCGTATACGTACAAATCCAAATGTATTCATGCGATAGTTGCTACACAAAGTCAGTAAGACCGACATCAGCTTATGAGATAAAATTCACACTTACGAAGAAACAAAAATGACTGGCTTCCCATTTTCAACGCTTCGGCTGATTATGTCTGTGCGAATTGGTCAGCGATATATCCTCCACCTAAGACCGAAATATGATACTAACGAGTTGGGTCAAATTCCGGGTCGGAAGAGGCACTAGAGCGAAGCGAGCTCATACATTGACCTTCGAAATTCCAATAATTGTACTTACCCATGCGTCCAAGCACCTCCCTACACCACGATAGTCAGCTGCGATACTCGGATCCAAAAAGTTCTACATATGCTCACATGGAACCACATCAGAACAGGATGTTTATCCCTCGAAGTTGTTCCAATAGGTCTCCACACCTACTGATGATCAGCGTCCGCGAGTGAAAAAAGTAAGACCTCCGCTCACGTTGAGAAATAGACAATCCTCCGACATGGGAGCACCAAGAGTGTTTGAGGGCAGTTGCGGGCAGGCATTTCCAAAAGAAGTGGCCTGATGAAGCGTCAAAGAAGGCCTAGTAATTGGCACAGGAGCCTTAAAGCGTAGGTTGCCTGTAGGTGGTTTGGCGAAAGGGATGCCCAACCATCGATCCGTGCCATTTAAGACACTGGTTGTCCCTACAAATTTTCCAGAAGTAAGCTTGATGTGTGGTCCACTAATAGTAGCTGTGGGTTCGGCTAGATATAGCAGAAGATGGCTCAGAAAAGGGAGAAGAAACCACAGCTGGCCCATAGTCGACCTATGGTGGACAGGTTCAAGAATCAAGGTGCTGTGTGTCGACCAACTTGCACCTTCGACCAATCTCCGCCACTCAGAAAACAAGATTACGTAGAAGCCACGGTTTTCTGCGCTCCAGTATAAGGGCCCCATGACCCTCGAGCGAAGACTCTGGCGTCTTAATCTCCATTATTCAGCGATGTTTCCATGCGGCATATGGACTGAACGTGTGAGCCTAAACAACGAAGGAGGATGCAGAAGATCACGACCATTCTTTGGGACGTTCAAGGTGTTGTAAGAGTTTGAAAACCCGATATGAGAAAGTATATTTCGAGGAGGCAGTGGTCTCGTACCTTTATCGAGACGCGACTGCTTTGATTAGTATATTATATGAGACGTTAAACTAGGCAGATATGTCTTGAAATATTTCTCAGTATGATGTGGAAGTTTCTGTGTAGATTTTTTTGAGCGGCCTAATGGTCGAAGTGAGGGCAGCACTTGAAAGTATGTACGCAGACGAGGTAGACGCCGAGTTAGCGGAAGAGTCGGACGCCATACTTGACGCCATTATCACGTGACTATAGTAGACGCCCTTTGAATCTTTTGGTCGGGGTCGTGCTCTTGAACGCGTGTTGCTGACCATACTGCACATCGCAGTCCGAGGCTGTTTCTGGGACCGACTCGCTCGATGGTAGCTGACCTGCTATACTCTTATGTCCTACGATTCTAGCCTTGACCTAGAGAATGGCATCGCAGGAACGAGAAATAGCTCTGCGGGCGCATATCCGTACTCTCTTACTAGACTACGCGCTTTCTCATCTCACCGAGAACTATGTGGACCATACAGAAGCCTTCGTATCACAAGTAAGCAACACCAGATAAATCATTATATATATATCTCTCTCTAACAACCACGTGCACGGCCGTAGGTTCTAGTTCCGACGCTCGGTGTACTTCCTACAAGCGACCCTACACTCCCCATCCTCGAACCATCTCTCTATGATCAGCTCAACTCGAGTTTAAAGATAGGAAGATTACCGGCGTATAATGAAAAATGGTCTACGGATTCACAGAGCTTATCTCTAATAAAGTATAATTTCGCAGCAACTAGACAGTCCCAAGATGTTCCGTCGTCGGCTTGCTGGCGTGAAGATACTTGTGAGTTCTTTTCGATGCTTGCACACAGTTTTTACATACAGAATAGCAGTCTCGCCTATGGAGAGGATTTCTTCTCTTGTATTGAGCAGAAAAGCCAGGAAAGAGACTCCAAAATTAGGATCCAATTCTGTTTCGGCCCATACATTTAGTTCGCTTGCGGATCTCATAGACAAACATCGTCTTCCACAAATTCAGGATGAAGCAATAGAAGAGAAGACAAACCTACTCATGAATGACGTGCTGTATGTATGCGTTGATATTGTTGCTCCTAATCAAGCCATACTCATGACAGCTTTAGAGGGCACCGCATTGCATTAGATGCGGGAATACACACCGAACTACATAACCTCCTGAAATCGACACTAAACCTTGCTCCTAATAGGGGAACTTCATCTAGCTCCGCTCACAATTCTCACTGTGAGAACTTCGTCCGTTCGATATCCCCGCCCATTGACCTGCCGGAGTCTCTGACTCCTCCTGTTTTTGCTCAAGAGTCAATGTTCGGTACCGGCGTGGCAGCACTGGATATAAGAGATAGAGGTGTCAGAAAATTCGAACGTATCAAATCGATGATATTGCCTCAAGCGCTCCCTCAGAAGGATATCGTTGACGACGATCCTTCTTCAGAAGATTGTTATATGCGGGACATGTCCATTGCTAATGGATGGCGTAAGTCAGGCAGTCTATGAGGCTCATGTGACCAAACAAAATGATAAATTGAACTTACGGCTGCCCTGCAGATACCTTTCCTGCCCCATCTTCTCCGACACCGTCCCTGGAGGAGGAGGTGGATGAATTGGACCCAAAGTGGCTGATATCGTCCTCTTCTCCAATTCAACAACCAGTTTTCGAGATGATGGGTAACGTATCCACTCATCTTCTGTGCCGGAAACCTTTAACTGACGCTTGAATATAGATGAATACGAACTACCTCGTACAGAGAAGTTCAGAGGCATGGACAAGAAGGTCGACTTGCCAGGGTCTGGCGAGAGGTTAGTGAATTAAATGACCAATACGCTTGAACATTCTTACGATAGTGTTGAAGGCTTGATATGTTTTTGTCCTTCTTGCGCCCCATACCTTGTGCTCCCGGCTCCACGGGAGGGCCGGATGTGAAAGTTGTTACCCCACCCAAGTCACAAATTACTTCGCCGTCCACCTCTATCGCAGCTTCGTTATCTATGATCGGACAAGCTCCATCCATGCTGACAGAATTAGAAACCAACGAAATCTATCCAGACTTTGTTAGTGCAGAGCTGGCTGCACCTAGCAGCGACGACAGCCTTGGCTTGCAAGCCGTCGTGGAAATCCTAGATCGAGGAGGAGAAAACGCCCCCAAGCACAATTTTGATGCTTCCGCTTTCATTATTCGAGAACGTCTTGATGAAAAGGAAACTATGTTAATGGATGGTATTTGTAAACCCGTGCTTCACTCCTTTGTCTAGAGTTGACCAGATCATTCTTTGTCCCCAACAGTTCCCGAACTTGCTCCTCCAAACCAACATACGTCCACCGGACCCGTAATTCCAACCACGCTCAGTGCACTTCGTGCTGATAGTGAGGACGGAAGAGCCGAAGCACGTTCATCCCTCATTGGGTTCCTGAGAAAGATCAAAGGATTCCAATCGCTCAACATGGAGCTTAGTTGGCGGTGGGTACCAGCTATCTATTTTCAGCACTAAGTCTGACTTATTGTGCCTAGACCTTTTCATTTCGGCAGTAGTGTGCCTACACATGAAGAGGTTACACGTTTAGCGGAAGGGATCCGGCAAGACTGCCTTGCGGACATGAGCAACGAGGGCACAGTGAGCATCCCCATTGTCGAGGACACCCTATCCCATCTTTTGGCTGAAGTCGACTTGGACGAGACGGTAAATGTCAAGGACACTGCATCGAAAAAGTGGCAAGATGAAGATACAAGCGGCTTTCCTATGCCGCATGATGAATCTACTACTCTAGTTGTCCTCACGGCGGCGGAGCGAAGACGATTATACAAACTACCTGAGCCTGTTTATGGGCGTGCTGGCTCGGATAATGAAGAATCTCTCGCTGAGGATCCAAAACTGGTCGGAATATCTCGAAAACGGATGCGGAATCATCTATCTGCTGCTGACCGCGAAGATCTCGGCTTTTGTCAAGACCTTGCTGCTATGAAGGATCCAGAGTCTCTTGCAGGCTACCTAGAGAACGCTGATGATTCAAGAGTTTATCTCCTCGGATTTCCGACATACGACGATACTGAGTCTCGCACGAGCTATCTTGAGCTAGCCGATAGTGCTTGTGGCTTTGATGGACCTGACGATAATTTGGACGAACTTTTCGCCGATGTGGACCCAATTCACTTTGAGGATGCTCACGTTTCTGACTTTGGTGCTGCTTATGATGCTGGTGTTTCCATTGACCCTACACTTCTGTCCGCTAAATGCCCACCCATGGAATCCGCTTCAACGTCAATGGGCGACTTCTCTAGATCTCCTCGTGTACAGGAAGTCACTCGGGACTCAGTGCATCGTATACCCTCCACTTTGCAACTCAGAGAAGAGTCTACTCTAGCCTTCAACCCCGAAGCCGACTATATGCAACCTCCGATTGACTTAGTTGAATCGGACTCTAGACTGCTGGATGCTGTATCCGCCAAGCATTCCCTCCAAGAGTTCATGAAGCTTCGAGCCAAGTCAATTGCTGTCCTAGTAGACCCCGCCGTTGTCTCTACACACTCTAGCTCTTACATCAACATCGCAGGGCCTTCTTCTGGCCCTGTGGCATTCCAGATTCCCATGGAGCTCGTGGACCATACAACAGTGCAAGCACCTGAACAAGCCGTCCATCGCGACAACTGGCATCGGTATCTTGGATCACTGGAAGTCATTCAAAGGATAGCTCTTACTCGCGCTCTTTCTGCGCCTGACTGCAAGGTTCAACTCGTGGAACGTGAATCGTTGAATGGTGCTGACATAGTCATTGACCCTCATACGGCAGTGATAGTCTTCTTACTACGCAATTTGCCTACACAATGTGACTCGCTCAACGCTCGAATTAATCAACTCTCGTGGCGCTTTTCCCGCATACTGGTCGTATTTGAGGCAGTACCTTCTTGTGATATTAACGCCTCTAAGAATTCACTTGCTATCAACCCTTTCTCGCCTGCGGTTGTAAAGGCAGTGAAGAAGGTTCGCCGGGATATGGAAATCGCGGACGCTTGTCTTGACAAACAAGAAGGTACACGGGTGCAATTCTCCTTTCCCATGTCAGTGGACGCCGCTGCCCTGATAATCAGAAGGTACGGAGACATGAGCTACGCAGAAGACACCTCAAACGGACTGCTCTGGGATGATCGCCATTGGCTAGATTCAGATTACGAGGACCCGGTTCGTCTTGCGCGTCTCTTTTAACGACGGAGTACTCATCATCCAGTGTACTGTGCATATTGCAACAGGATGAACGCGACCTTGCCGTATTTGATGGCATGAACGTCTTCGCCGCTGCGGTCATTCTATCTAGAGACAATTTAGACAACTTCATTGACAAACCGCCCGAACAGCGAGCAGCAGAGTTCGGTGAACTGATTGGACATGATAGAATTGTAAGTGTAATGTCAAAAGCCTGTATACTGTATCGTTAGCTGAATCTACTAAACAAGAACGCATTCAACACACTAATTGCGCGCCGAATTGAGGCAATGCAGCTCCCCTCTTCTTCACCACCAACAACCAGTATTGATACATCGGATCCCATGACACCGCCGGCCGCCAGCTTCTACGAATCGTCTTACGGCCATGATACACTGCATTGCTAATGTTGCTTCATCATATTGTACATCACGTAACTAATCAGCACCAGAGCTTACGACAAAATATTCTTCTTCCCTTCATTCTCACTAGACAGCCTAGCGATACGAGTCGTAGGTACGAAAGTTCTGCAAGGGAGCATACACGCTGCCAGCAGTAGACATAATATGAACACCCACGAAAGCGCCTGTTCAGATGAGCCCTTTGAAAATTAAGCAGATTTCTTCTTAAGAGGGACGTGCTCGAGGCCGTAAAGAGCGGCAGGAACGTCATCTTGGGTGGTGAGTCCAGCACGAACGCAGTAGGCTCCATTGGCAGAGACGACGAAGCCTGGCTGGCAGCGCTGAACGGCACATGTTCCTGCTATGCACGAGACGTCCATGACGGCGGGGATCGCAGTGCAATCGACCCCGATGGCCGGGTTACGTCCATATCCAACGGTGCATCCTCCGCCTTGAAGTTAGTAACGTCGTTTCCAAGCAACATTCGACAGATTCGATGAGGATTTATGTAAATAAAGGCAGATTGTCGCTGGTCAGTCCCTATTACTGAATAATACCCAATGGGAACCCACTTACAGCTTTCGAGATCAGACTTGGTGTCAACACATTCCCAAGCATCTGGGGAATTGAAACCATAGACACCACACGCACTGTGGCCAGTAGGGCAGAGCGAACGTTGTTCGTCAGCGTCCAGCTCCCTCTTCTTTGGCTTGCCCGAGGGGCAAACTTTGAAGAGGCCGCAGACGCCATTACAAACTTTGTTCGGGAAAGCACAGATGCACGAAATGGGCAGGAAAGGAGGCGCTGGGAACGGAACAAAGCCATTCTTGCAATCAAAGTGGCACAGGTTGCTAGGATAAGCAAGTGTAAGCGTTCATCGATAAGTTAGGAACGTCCAGTATCTCACCTGGAAGTGCAGCTAGGTTGAGCTTGGTCTGGGAAGGGGCAAGACTTGTGGTTCGGTGCTTTGTTTACCTACATATACAAATTTGTTAGAGAATCACCACAAACTTAATTTAGACCAATTACCATGGAGGTGAGTGCGGAGACGGCTGCATCTCTTCCTCCGGCAGCTACGGCTGCAATTGCGACACCATTAGAAGTCATGAATTTTGGTATGTCGCCCAAGCATAAGCAGGTACCTGTTCAGCAGCAAGTCAATATAATAAATAACGCTGCAAGAGTGGGTGTGATGAGCTCCGCATACTCAAAAATCCGACGGGCACCGTTCCTGCAAAAGGCTCTGGGACTTCCAAGAGTCCATTCAGCTGGGCGCAGACGTCGGTGGTGTCACGACTGTGCAGCTGATATGCCGCTCGCCCAAGGACTTGGGTGGCAGCAAAGGTAAATGCAGCGATACCAGTAGAGCAGACTCGCATAGTGTTGACTATGTGACGGACGCAAGGAAAAGTGGTCCAGGCACTGAAAGACAGGGCGACTGTCTAGCAGGGCTCGCGTTATATACAGGTCACTGATACTGACACTGAGTGCCTGAATGGACAGTGCCAAATTAATAACGCTGAAGATAACAAACACGTCTCCGCACCGACATTACTGTGTCGATGTGAGAATAGTCGCTGAATTGAGTGAGGACGGACGCCGCTATTAGGTGATTCCAGGCCGTACGTTCGAGGGCCCGTTATTTCCACCATCAGATGTGCAGATAGTCGGAGGTAGGCTCGATTGACACCATAGAAAGACCTGCGGGAAGAAGTTCTACGTATTGGATAGTCAGAAACATGCGGAAACAGCGTTGCCCTTCGTAATGTTGACGGGACACTTACCCTGGTGGACGTCATAGATGGGGTTGGAGAGCTCAATTTGTGGTTATTAGAACCCATGCGCGGACAAGACACCTGGAGGCGGGTGTACATGCCAAGGAGAAAAAAGAGAGTCGGTCTTGTTGGTATAACGCGCGGACTTGATTCGGATCTATAGAGCACAGCGAGGCAAGGTGCCCTGGAATTTTTATCCTATAAAAGGCACAGCACCTTCGGAGTGCCCGTGAGAGTAAGATCAAGGACAAGCACGGAGGGGGATGCCCGAACTTCGTAAATCTATCACTGTACATGTCTAGAACAACTAGCCTGCTCTACATCTCGAAATGAGGACTTTGAATAATTTGACAGAAGCATAGAAGTACGTACTGCAACAATTGAAAGCATTATCCACATCTGTCAAGTAATGCTGCCGCTGCGGCATACACCCAGGTAGTGCTTCGAAGAAAGGTAGTTGTGTGGTCTGGGCAGCTTCAATTTCGGTGTAAACAAACCTAGCTGCACTGGATGCTGCTGTATTCAAATTTATAAGTATTGCCTATATTCCAAGACACAATACTAGTCGGAGATTCAACATCGATTCGACGGGGATTGTGCGCCTCCTACCGGCGGCTCCGGATGGTTGGATTTCTTTTGAAACATGTCAAACTGCACATGTGTTAGCTGGCACGCTGAACATACGGCGATGCCAGAAGCAGTCTTGTCAAGGACTATCAAAGATCCTGTAATATATGTACAGGGTTACTTCTGCTATTAAACTAAAGTTCAAACTCACGACCCACCTGATTCCGAAGAAATTGTCCACCGCCATAGAATATCTCAATGCCAAGTAAAACGTGAGATGCGGCAAACTTGTGGATTATTGAAAACAAACTCTTCGTTGGGCCTTGTCCCTGCTATAATAAGTAATCAGTTGGGTACCAAGACGAGACATCCGTTCTAGTGACATGTTTGCAAGGTTGCTTCTTGACTTACTACAGAAGATGCGCCCCATTGAGAGCATTAGTGGGTCACTAGTTCTTTTAAGTTCGTTGGGAAGAATGACGATAAGCTGGTAAGTTAATAACAAGCCTGAGACGGAGCTTAGTTCAATAATCTTAATCGAGTAAGTATGGCCAACATAGATCTCGATAGCTTGAAGCATTGTGTGAACACCGTTGCTGCTTGTTCCTGACTGTGGTCGCAAAAAGGTGATAGTTATGGTCTGAGTTACTGCTAGGTGGGAATAGTGCAGGCGGCCCGCCGCCGTTTCCTATCTTGAACAATTCCCGCGCCACAACGCTTTGAGCGTCCAATGACTAATGCGGGCGTCTAATGGGTAGTCGAACACCTTAGCCCGGATAAGTAGTATCAGTTTTACTACGATAACTTTTTGGACGAGTAATTGTATCCTAGAGGCAAGTACGTTATTCTGTCGACTTGAATAGACCATATAGTAGGTGCGATAAATGACGACTGTCTGACTACCTAGCGTATCCGGCTGGCGGCCCGGTAGACGCCAGTATGTACTACTTACTTCGGCACGATCAACGTGGAATAATCATGCAACAAACGATGTCAGAATAGTATCGTATAGGTCATCCGTAGATTCTGGGCCCACACCCTCAAACACAAGGCTCGCAAACCTGATTGTGGTCGGGAAAAGAACTCCATGTCGACGGATATTCTTCAGAGTCCAAATAGTTGCCAGATCTTCGATGACTCAATAAAACGTTGGCACCCTGGAAGAGAACAAGATGCATTTAAAAACCCGGTAAACGACAATGAAAGCGATTGACCTACCGTACAAGACATGATGCCTATTGTCCAACTGCGGAAGTAGAATACCTTTAAGGAAAAAGGACGGACAAAATTTGACTGAGTAACGCTTACTTGTAGCCCACCCCGTCGACACTCAAGTCATGTAATTGATGAAGAACAGTGCTAAGCAAAAGAGCAACTAAAAACTTAGTAACAATCGCTGATGTAGGATGAGCGAGATAAATGCACGCTTACCTAATATGAGGGCAGATGCCCCAACTCCATCCTGGCTGAATTTAAGCAATCGTTTTGGACGGATGGAAGACATGCGCCTATGTTGACGGTATTTGGCTATATTGCAGACAAATATTAAAAGCTCGAATATTACGGCTGCCAACCTATTAGGATGGAGTGGTTAACTCAGTTGTTTTCGAGGAGGAATATTCTCACCAAAATGCAATGTTGCTTGTCGGCAGTGACCCCCTGACAACACAGTTTTGTGTGAACGCCACCTTATTGATGACTAATGCTAGAGTGACCGCCATTATGGTCATTTCCGCCCCGAATGCTAGGGAGATGACTGGTAAAAGTATGCCGGTGTGTTCGAAATATAAGGCGTAGACTGATATTAACATTTGTGAGAGCAAGACCTGAGAATCTCGTGAATTGACATACGTCTCACAGCCAAGCACGCTTGTACCACCATAATGACGAGTAGTAATATCGTATACTTCTCGATCATCATGTTTTTACAAAACGAGGTTGAGAAATGGTCCTCAATGCGCAATCCAAGCACTATATTAACTCTAAACATGATCAGTAAAAATGCCATATATTATGAAAGGATTACACACACATGCATTGTATTATTGGAACGTAGCGTAAGAACACGTATGCGAACTTCACCCACGTTGTTGGACGCCTGTGAAAACGAGTTATCAGAATGCGACGCTGCAGTGGACACCAGCTCCAACCTACGCCCAAATGCATTCAATCTTCACAAACGATGTTAGTGTACGTGATTCAATACTGGGATCGCAACTCACTTCATCGCTGATATTGATGACCATATCCCATATCATCCAGGCGAGGGGTGCTACTGCTTATTGTTTGGTTGAACTGAAAAGCTCACAGAGAGATAAATGCACATACTCTCTGCATAAGCCGTACTCATTCTGGATTGCACGTAGTATAGCGACTACGGACGGGAAGGCTCAGAGTGGTGGTAGAGTCCAGTAATCCGAACTTTGGCACTTCCACCGTGAATACTTAAGGACCATACCGGCCTCGTGTCCAATCCACGGACTACTAGTTACCGCTAGAGTGTAATACACGGTTATGAGTGAGTAACGCACGTGTCGCTAATTGGCAAAGCAAGTGGATATTGTTGGAAGAGAGGATGCTATTTTCCAGTGTCTATAAACGTATTAGCGCCATGGGAACGCCCACACATACTGCAATTGCTGTACTTGCCCATATAGCTGATGCCAGATAGAACTGCGCGCCACATACTTGAAGCTATCCTTGGATGCGTAGAACATATGAGTTCCTAGCTGTTTGAGTGATTTGTATGAGGCGGTGGAGAGTTCGAAAAGCCAATCGTCTTGATTCCTCGTGCCTGGCATGAGTAGTTTGTTCTACTCCACTGCGAGGATGTTTGTAGAATGACTATAAGTACCCGGCGTGAAAGCTACGAGTGGGCCGGATGGATATTTGGCTGTTCGAGTAACACTCGCACCCTTTTGCTGCGCTCCAGGTACCTGAATGTATATGCATGAACCGTGTTATCAGCACCTCCACATTCCCAAAGCAGGCCTAGGCATTTACAGGGACCATATGTGCCTTTCCAGCTACAGCACTGGATCCGTCACGCATTGCAATATTCCAAAACACGTTGCGATTAGGGGCTAATACAGGTGTGTAACGATGGATAATCCAGGGATGCAAAGACAGAACGATGATACAGTTAGATAAATAATGTCCAGAAATAAAATCAAGCTCAGCTCAAATCGAGACCAACTGGCGCCTGCCATGGCCTTTCAGGTGCAGCAGGTGTGTGACCACCACCTCCTTCCCACCCGACAGGCCCTCCGCCTCTACCTCGCTGTCCAAACATCGCAGGTCTTCTCACTTGAGTTAGACGCATCCCAGACATACTATCCTGAGGTCTCTGCTGGTTCGAAGGGCCCGAATTCCCAGGTAGGCTGACGAACGGCGAGCCTGACGGGCTGGGACGTGAGGCTCCTTGGGTAGGACTGGACAACCGTGACGAGTTTATCGGGATATATCGTGGAAGGGTCAACTCCCGTGCTTCGTCTTCCAACCAGCCCTTTTCTTCTGCTGAGGCCTGGTCGATCCCCAGCAATTTCCTCAGCTCCTCATTCTCCTGTTCTAGTCTGGCAATTTCAGCTTCACGTTCCATTGCCCAGTCCTCTCTGTTGTCGAGAAGGCGGTCTAGTAGCTGCTCGCTTTCGTCCAAGTTGATCGGTTCTCCGTCCTTGTGAGCAGATGCGGGATCCTCGCCTGCCATAGAATGCAGAAGAGCGTGGAGGTTCTCAGATAGACGTTGTAGAGACGTGGCGACATTTACGTTCGTTGATAGGTCAGACTGGAGGGACGCGGATTCGCGAGTGAGTAGTAGTTGCTCGTAGTGTCGCGCGAGAGTTAGTTCATGTTGTTGAGCTGCCGCCTATAGAATAATTCTGTTAGCATACAGATACAGTTGTATCGAAGGCTATTAGTACGCACAGCGTGACTCCGGAATTTGGCCATGATCGTCTCCATTGTGTGCTCGTACTCTTTCAGCAGCATGCTTAGCTGACGATTTTCATGCAGCAAAGAATGGTTCTCAATTATAATTTGCGCATTTTGGCGTTCCAATTCCGATTCAAATAGCTCTGTGAGACGTCCACTTGTGTTAGAGACAAGGCGAGTAGCTTGCTGCTAGGCAATCTAACCTTTCGAGATATCGGTGTTGAACCGGCGTAGGGAGAACCCGCTCGCGACGTGCGATGCCTCACTCTAGATGTAACCTTGGTTCATTGGGGTCTGGTACGCGTATAGGAGCGAAATATAGCTACTTTGAGGGAATCTGTAAGTGAGTGCAAGTTTACAGACATCTTGTGGTTGAGGGCATTCTGCTCGCTGAGATCGTGCAATAGGTGCCATGCGCGCAAAAATTCGTTGTCCACGTCGTGATACATCGTGAACGGCGAGATGCGAGGAGGGTAGGGATAAGTAGGGGCCGCCAGCGTGAGGGCAAGAGGAGAACAGGTGTATCCTGGCGTGACCATAGGTACGTGACAAAGTTACACGCGTAAGCGCCGTCACGTCACATTCTTCCGTGAGACAAATGTTTTAGTTGCTCTTAATGTTATTCACAGTAATGCCACCGAACTTTCAGTACCTACAAATTCAAAGACCACAATATTGCTACTTGTTATTAGAGGCTACTTGTGCTCTAGATTGCAGAGGATACGCTCACCACCTTCAACGAGTGACAATCTGGAGATCACCTGAATCACAAATTGAGCGCCGAGAGAGTGATTAGCGTTTCGAAGGGGCTTCTGCGACTTGTCTTTTACTTTCACCTCCTCTCTTCGCCTCTCCCATTTCTCTGCCTCACGTCCTCTGCAAACCACCTGTACAACACCAAATCAGTCCCTTCGTTCTCTGAGAATTCGGATCCAGGGTTCTCCATAAATTTACTCTATTCCCAACCCCAACAATCGCCTTTCCACAGCCATTCGACCAGCACATCTTTCCCAAGCCTCGCACGACATGGCCACATCTTTGTCTCAGCTTTCTGCCTGCGTTACTCGCATCCTTTCTTTGACTGGTTTCCCGAAGGAACTTAAAACCAGGGACATCCAGGCAGCGTTTTCCGAGTGGGAAAACGCAAATGGCGGCTTCAAGATTAAGTGGTTGGACGATACTAGTCTCCTTATCGTATTCACAGATGCCACTGTCGGTGAGTTTCAAAAGCTACATTATCCCTGTGTGCCCGTCTGTGTGACGTTTTGGTACAAATCGAGCCGTTCTCACTCTTATATGCCACCTATCATTGACAAATGTTCTGATACTTGATATTTTGACCAGCCAAACGTGCCTATCTCTCCACTCTGGCGTATCCTCCGCCCATATTTACCACTCCCACCTCCGCTGTAACTGCTGCTATCAAACCCTACGACGGACCTGACGCCCAAGCTGTGATTCAGAATGTCAACGCCCGCCAGCACAACAGCAACGGTCGTGGACACAATGTGCGCAACTCCGTCTCTCATGCTCATGGGCGGGGCGTCTCCGTCAGCCACTCCTTTCGCAACAACAGCAATGGCAACAACATCATCACTGGTCCCATCGACGTAAATAATACTTCCCCTCGGGAGCGCGATCAGCCCTCGCCCACACTCCCTAACTTGCCCTCTCATCCGACGCTTAACGCCTTAATCTCCTCCTCTCTCGGAGAAGTAGAGGACACGACTGCTCTCGATCCTGCTGTTTTAGCAGCCCAGCCAGAGCATGCTGCTCCTCGTATTGGCGATCCAGGCAAGAGGATGCTCGGTGCCGCGCTTGGAGTTAGGCACCCCGCCCTTGGACCTCGTGTCATCGGAGGAGCTGGAAACGGCGTTGGAGATATCCAAAGAGCCATGGGCGGACTCGTCGTTGCCGAGTAAATAACCAGAACTCGGGTATCGTCGGCTGTATGCAGGGCACGCACGGTCGGCAAGGTCGAAGAGATGTAACAGTCTCTCACCGTTATTGGGTGACTGGAGAAGCTGTTGGGTTAACCTCCACCATAATCCTTACACATCGATTTCACGACGTTGCCTGTACCTCCCAGGTCAATGGTGTGTCATTATGTAATTCTTCGCTAGTGTTGTCGTTCGTTGGATGGATTGATTTCATGATTATTCCCGCTCATTGCTCGTTAACCCCCCTGATTCCCCCACTGGTAGTGTTTGCAGCCTTTGTACGATAGTCAGCAGTGTCTTCACTGTTTTATTGACCCCAATTTTCAGAGTCAGTAATATCGCCATTTGTATGAGTAAGGCTTTCCGTCAAGTACCCGAACTTAGAGAAGGCCCTTTCATTCGCATGCGGTACGTAATTTTGCTGGCCTCATGTAGGACTCATGTGCTGATTAAATCCTTCTCCGTTTCATAGCGAAGTTTAAGTATCAATGATGTTCTCCTGTTAGTGGTGCAAGCGCAGCAATATCTGAAGCTTTGAAAGGCTTGAAGACAGCAGTTGACCATATTGTTGCCTCGTAAGTGGACAACGAACCGGGTATCATTTTAATTATATCAGCAGAAGAAGTGAAAGTCTCAGCTAAGAAATTCAAGGCGGGTCGATGTTTCTCCAATCGATATGTCAACGCAAGAGTATGTTCAATATATTCTCCTCCTCAATGCCTACAGTGCTAATGTGTGTTGATGCTAGGTATCTCGACGTAGCTTGTAATGACCCAAAGAATGGAATGCGAGTGCACAGGTTTCATACTTTCTGCTTATTAGCAAATCTCCCAAGCTACTGAATTGCCGGGAATGGGGATGTTGGTGGACCACATTACACACGTCACCTCGAGCTCTAGGTGGCCGATTTGGTGAGGACGATCCTGGATCAGTACGCACCTGGTTATGCTATAATTGTGAATGGTGCAGGTAGCTGGCGTGCTCTTGATCCCTTTGGTGGTACTGTAAGCCAACGTCTGGCTAATATCTAGGGTATATCTAGTTGAAGCCAGGTTCACTATGGCCAATCGTGCGGAAAACTCTCAAGGCCAGTAATATACTTCGAAGAGGTTACGCTTAACTGACAACAAACCTTCAGTAGTTACCTTTGAACTTAGAATATCGCACAAATTCACCACCTCGCATACGATTAGGATTCCACTTCTCCGCAAGCAAACATAACTGTTAAAACATCTAATCCTTCGCTTCCTATCTCTCCTAAACCGCTGCAAACTACGAGAACTATTCGTACCTTGGTCCTCCCGTCCTTAGGGCCGAGCATAGCTCTTGTCAAATATACAAGTCGCATCCCTGTCGCCAAAGCTGCTCTCTCTTACAGCTGCCCTTCTTAGTTTTCCTTGCCATCTAGATATTTCTGAAGGCATGTTTAATGTGGACGGACTCACCGCTCAGGGGTGTATGTATACGCTGATTCATTGATCAAAAGTAGTAGCTGACATTGATGACAGGCCAGTGAAATATCGGTCTCCCATCTGCCCACACAAAGATGCGTATTCCCGCATTGCAGGCGTTTAGTTCGTAGACACCCTACGGATTTTTGATACGGTTTCACCATGGTGATATCTCATCCCGAGGACGCTCAGGCTTGGTCAATCTATCAAGCGGAGTCGAAAAGTGGTGCGAAGAGCGTTCAAACGTTCATACTAAGTCCGGGAGTGATGCAGTGATACCTATCCACCTCCCATCATCACTGAGGTTCAAAGCGACTACTGGAATCTCAACAACGACTTCACCCTTGGACACAGCACCTATTTCTTTAAACCTCTGATAACCCAAAAGCATCATGCGAGGCCAACCGTCTTACGCTCCGGACAATGAGCCGTCAGAGACGGGATTATCCATGAAGGAGATGTGGGCCGAGGCGGCTAGAGAGTTTGAGAAGATATGCGGCGAGTCGCTTCAAGACGGTGAAGTGAAGAATTTCGACGATTTGCAGAAGAGGATTGAGAATGCTGGCAAGGCAACATACGTAGACGGGCAGGAGGACAAGTGGAAGAAAGCAAAGAGTGTAGGGCTCACATCGCTCAAGTACCTGAAGATGCTTGTCGACGCCGCGTCTAAAGCCTCAGCGTTTGTATGTTGCATGCACCCGTCCTGGCCGGATATTACCTGACCCTTTTGATCCGACCAGATCCCTATTCCTGCGTCAGCGACCGACATCACCAGCAATGCACTCTGCTTTGTATTTGACATCCCCAATGCCATCAAAGGCTACAATGATGCCATCGACGAGGTCTTTAGCCAGGTATCCTCAGCACTTTCCCAGTTTCAGATTTACCGGTCGATGGACGCAGACAATGTCAACCGCAGACTTATCAAACAGATCCAACTCGTTATGATAAGCTTCGTCAAGATCTGCGCCTACGTCGTCAAATTCCGTCAGGGGCACCTGAAGGTCCGTGTCACACAGCGTGTCAAGTCTATCTTTGGCGATGATTCCGGCCTGTCGGACGCGATGGACGAGTTCAAGCGTACTCTGCAGCAGCAGCGCGACGTTGAAGGCACCATTACGCTCGCCATAGTGGTTCAGACGCATCAAGCAGTGCAGGAAACTCAGAAGGGGGTGCAGGCGATCAATGACAGCAGCAATAGGAAGGAGATGCTCATCAAGATCCGTAACACGCTCGGTGTGCCGTCGACAGTGCGGCTCGATTCTAATACGACGCAGACGTGTACCAACATCTTTGACAGGTGCCTCGATGACACGGGGACTTGGCTTTGGGCTCATGACGCGTATACTGCTTGGACGGCGCGCGAAGGAGCAGCTCCCGTCATACCGAACTCGCACGCTCTCCTTGTGTCAGGCACACCATCCTCGGGAAAGACCTCGGTCAGTGCACTTATCACCAAACGCCTCGAGAAGGAAGAGGGGCGCGTGTATGTCGCGCACTACTTCTTTCCATCCAACACCAAGAAGTCGGATGATGAAAAGAACCCTGTACCATTGGCACTCAAATACATGGCGTTCCAGATCGCGCGCGTCGATGCCACCGTTCTAATGGCACTCGGGAAGGTGTGCAATACTTCTGGCGTATCTCGTCGCTTGGCGTCGGCAGGCCGCGATAGCCTTGATGCATTGTGGGGCGAATTGAAAATTGGAACATCCGCGTCGCGAGCCATTTATTACCTTGTGTTCGATGGTCTTGAGAACTTGACCGAGGAGCAAGCCGAGATGCTTCTCGCTTTTATCTTTGGACCCAAGCTAGCCAACGAGTCCACCGGACGGGTGCGCGTATTCGCGAGCGGGACCGGCGACCTGTTCACCGAGCTTCTGGCCAGTGGCAACATCAGTGCACCATTGCAGATTCGGATGAACGAGTGCAATGAGCCGGACATCTGCCTTGTCATCGAGAGGGAGCTCGACAAGCATGGGATTCTGCAGCATACGAACTCGAAACAGCAGCTGGTACGGGAGAAGATTATCCAGAAGCTCCCATCAAACGTCCAGGGTAACTATTCGCTATTGCAGATTGGGCTCGACAACGTGATTCGCCTGCTCAGAATGCGGTCAACGGTTCAGGAACTAGACCGGATTCTGGACCAGCCACTGAACAGCCACGAGACAACCATCAAAGACTTGCAGCGGTCACTAACGGAGGCCGAGGTTAGCGAGCTGAACGAGTTGCTGAAGTGGGTGCTATTCTGTAAGGAGGTTTTGACACTAGATCAGCTCGAGGCTATCATGGTTAGTCTTTTCCAGGGCTATCTCTATCTTGCTCATATATTTTACTAATCAATTATGTGAAGTTTCTTTGCTCTGGTATAGAGTCCCTCGCATCCATGGAGGACATCATCAAAGCCAAGTACTCGGCCGTCCTCAAGGTTGAAGGGAACTTGGTTTCCGGTCAAGACGGAGTAGAAGAATATTTCCAGGAGAAAGAAGGGATTTCTGCGAGGTCGTCCCACTCCAAACATCATTCTACAATCAGTATGACCATCACCATCAACAACGTTGACCAGGAACGCTGCAGCCGCTTCTTGTGGAACCTTGCACAGAAAGGTGTCCTGGAGAACTTCGAGTTCGAGAAAAGCGCTACTGGTAACAGCATCCACGGAGCCATTGCGGTAGACGAGTTCGACGCACACCACACTATTGTCAAACGCGCATTCAAATACCTGAGTAAAGAGCGGGAGAGTCAGACCAGCCCCATTGGAAGATACCTTGTCTGCTGGCTACCATACCATTTGGGCAGATTGCATGAGCTCGAGGACGAGGAGAAGGGCGAGCTGACGGTGTACGAGAAGTTCGACATCGGGCAAAATCTGTATACCCTGTTTTATAACGAGGAAGTGTTTCACCGCCACATGGCAAGCTTTGAGCAGACGCTGTGGTATGCGGATGAAATGAACCACATACAGAAGTGGTTGACGGACTCAGTAGCTGTGCGGAGGTTGGACAGGGCGTGGCGCGATGAGGTTCAACTAGCCGCAAGTCCAACGGGGGGTTATTTGAAAGTGTGGGTAAGGACTGTTGTGGAGGGCTTTCTAAAGAACAGAAGCTGGAGCGTCCTATGCGCTTATTATTGGATTGCAGAGTTTATGAAAGCGGTGAGTCTCTTCTTGCCTACAGCATGCCGACAATCTAATCCTAGGAATAGGATAACAAGAAACTCCATCGACCCCAGTCGACCTCGAGCACCAATTCTGACAACCATGCAACTTCATCCGACTCATCTAGTTCCTATGCCGAACCCAACACCGAGATCGACTGGGATCTCGTGAGTGTCTGGTGTCAGAAATTTCTCGGACTGCCGGACTCGGAGCTCACCTCCTTTTGGTATGAGCGCCTCGCCTCAGCCTCGTTCTACCTCGGTAATACGTCCGGCACAACCATTTCGCTCTGGCAGCGTGCCATCAAGAAGGATAATCCAAGTTGGTGCTGCTACGGTGGTTTGGGAAATGTGCAATGTGCTCAAGGCCAGGTTGAAGAGGGTATTGCGCAAGTGGAGCTGGCGCTACAAGAGGCCGAGCAGGAGGGGTCAGTCCCTAAGCCAGAGACAGCGGATATTGTGGGGTTATACCTTCTTCTGCGGCGGTACGCCCACTACACTGTCAGAGAGGTACAGGAAAAAGTGGAACACTATCTGGCTGCCTGCGAAAGCGAGGATATAGAACAGGCGAGACAAGCCAGACTGAGCCATCTGATAGGATCTTTGCTACTGGGTTCCTCAGATGAGGAGACGATGAGGGAGTCGTTGAAGATCACGCTAGGCTGGGAAGGTGGGCGGGACGGTATAATCACCGTCCTGAAGACACTTGCGCGGTACTCCTCCCACGATATCCTCATGTTGAAACTGTTTACCATAGCAAATCGAGAGCCAGATCTCCTAAGGGATGTTATGTGCGTCTTGGAGACGGCTACAGAGGACCATACCACCGAAATGACTGAGGATACACACTTCGCAGAAGACGAGTACCGCGGTGTTCTTCTCTACAATCTAGGCATCGCAACATATATATACCAAGTCTCACCCTCCGGGAACGAACCCACTAGTGAAGCTCTGCGGTTGTGGCACGAAAGCCTCTCCAAACTCTCAAACGTTGGTGGTCGCAACGCATACCTAACACAGAATGCCGTAACATCAGCGTTAGCAAAACACTATTTCCAAAGCATGAGGGACGACGATCAGTTGAACGATTTCGAGGTGCTGACTCGGATGGCAGATACTGGTTTTTACGGCGACTTCAGCGACGCAGGTCGGTTTCTGGGCATACTGTACGCACTACGGAACGAGAAGCTCAGGGCAAGAGGAGTACTTAGCAGCCGCGTGGGGATGGCTCTTCAGATCCTCTCGGATGACACGCCTGAGAACGACACATACGGGTTCTCAATCCTCCATGAAATGCACGAGGCATATCAAGACTTGAAGAATTCGGCTATCGCACTGTCGTTCGTAGGCCAGCCGGACCTTGTTACCAATGCGTTAACTTGCTTCGTGGCTGAGGATATTGATGACGACAAAGAGGGTCTAGACAAGCAACGAGTGTTGCGTACAGTCAATGATCTGGCCAGAGAAACGGTGAAAATCGTCAAATCCCAGATCCCGGAAGCTAAGCAACAGATTCAACGCATTGAAGCCGCCAAAGCGCACGTCGATTCTCTCGCCACGGCGGTCACTCCCGAGGCCAGTAGCGGCGATGACGAGGCGGATAACTCAGAAAGTCACACCATGGAAGACCCGATGATCGCCGCGGACCTTGAGACTGCCACTGCGTACCATCTCCTCCAGTCCCGTCTCTCTGACCTCTACCAAAAACACACACCCAAACTCGATGGGGCCTCCTTCCAATGGGGTTGGACTTGTGATGGTCGCTCAGCAGATGGAAATCCCTGCCCCAACAAATCTGATTTTGAGCATCCGTTTTATCACTGCACCTTTTGCGCTAACAAGGACTTTTGCGCCGACTGCCTCGCGCGGCTGCGTGACCCCACAGCCGACATCAAGATCATATCGTGCAGCTCGAAGCATCGCTGGCTGAAGCTACCCCCACAGGGAGATGATATGTACGTAGGTTCGAGGGCAAAGAGCGTGCGGGTGCCGCAGGAGGTGAGAGCGATGGATGGAGATGAGCAGATTTTGGAAATCATTTATGCCGAGGATGGAAGTGGAGAGGAAATTGCAGTGGAGAAATGGATGGAAGATTTGGCGAGAGAGTGGAAAATTGATATCGAGGAAATAAGGGAGCAGTAGAAGGCATCTCGGCCCTTGAGAGAGGCTCACTGGCATTGGAAACTTACGTCGTATGTCGGCTGTTCGTTGCTCACAGATTTGGTGTTGGTCTTGATATCAGTATGATCTTGCGTTGATGCTTAAGCTTACTTGTAGCCTGTAGGTTGTAGTATATATGTAGTATCTTGTGTCTTGACATGTGTTTGTTTAGCTCGAGAATATTCAGTGTTATTATCTGCTTTACTTTGAACTTTCGAAAGTGCTGTATTTGATTTGTAATGCTAGCTACTCGCGGTCCGTTTCTGAGTTCTCGGATATCGATACGAACATCTGAACTTTTCAACTTTTGAGAGCTTCAGCTTCGAACTCATGTACGAGGTACGTAAATTTTTGGCCACATTCACATCCCCAGCTAAGCGGATAAGACTCACACCAATTTTCTCTAAGACTTTCGAGTTTGTTCCCTCTCACTCTCAGGACAACTGCAGTCCAAAACATCAGCCTCAGACGAACGATACATCTGCCACATGGCACCAACAGAATCGGAGTCGAAAGCTGCTGCCCAAGCAATAAAATCTGAGGCAAACGTGCTCTTCCAGAGCAGAAAGTTCAAAGAGGCCTACGACAAGTACGGCGAGGCAATCGCTTTTGATGACACTAATGCGATTCTCTTTGCCAATCGCGCTGCGTGCAGCCTTGAGTTGGAAGAGTAAGTGTACCAACTCGGTTGACTCCAGTACTAGCCATGTTGACGAGGCTTAGGTATCTCAACGCTGGATGCGACGCTCGAAAGGTAAGCGCTTTCAACTTGAGAAGCAACACCCACGGGTTTGTAAAAGTTCACTCTCCTCTGTTAGGCCACAAAGCTTGATCCAAAGTATATCAAAGCATGGGCACGGCTTGGAAAGGCATCTCAGGTGGGTCTAATTTCTAGTCATCTTACAAACGAGCCACTGCCATAACTGACAAACCTACGTCTTGTGTATAGGCACTTAGAGCGTACCATCGAAGTATTGACGCATGGGAGAGTGCTCTAGCATGTTACCTGGAGAACACATCGGGGTTGTCTGAGGTAGACAAGCAATTGAAAGCGTCATGTGAAGCAGGTCTCCGGGACGCGAAAAACGCACTTAAAGAAGCTGAAAAACCGCAAAACGACCGTGTGGTGATCATTAACAAGTCCGTCATTGACAGAGGCCTTCTTCCATGGCAGATCGCAGAGCGATTGGAAGTTGATATAAACAAAATAGGGCAGAGTAGTGTGAGTTTCGTGCATGATTGTCTTTACTCAACGTCTGACTCTCCTCCCATGCAGGCATGGGTCATCCTGAATGCTCATCGTGTGCTTAGTATTCAGGCAATTATCCCTTCTACGAGACTAATAGGATCTAATGGCTCCTAGGAATTTGAGCGAGGCTGTGAAAAAATGTTCAAGACAGTCGAAACTGACAGTACAGTTTCTGGTCCGATTGGAGTGAGTCGAATAATCTCATGTGCCTCTCTTGCTGGACATTTATCTGGACACTTTGCAGGCTATAGCAGATATTACCAACGGCCTCCTTCGGGACGGGCGTGCATTTGCTGCCACCACTCCTGATTGGATCGACACCTATAACAGACAAAGTAAGTCATGATGCAGGATACCTTGCTTAGCATTCCGTCATGCTTGTGCATCTACTAATCACCACTATAGTTATAATGGAGATACAGTACTATGGCGCGTGGCCTGGATCTGGACCAGCCGAGGTTCAACAAAAGGCGTTGGCTCTTCAGAAAGAGAAAGGGTTCCAAGCTTGTCGGGGTGCTCTGGGTATGACTGTACGGTATGTTTCTATCGTACTCTTCATCGCGGATTGAAATTCTCTGATACGTTCGGCTTGTAACTATCCCTAAAAGTGGGTGGTTTATGCGTGCCTACCTTGAAGAAAAGGGTTCGGGCGACCCCAAGAGTGCTCTGGAATTCTACCGCAGCAGTCTGTCCGTGCTGGAATGGGGTCTCAAGACGTGGAAGGATGTGCCAGACTCGGAACGCGGAGCTATCTTTACGCCAACATTCATTAGGGGTATAAGGAGACATTATCTGAACGCATATCTTTCCGTGCGCCGCTTTCATAAAGTATCCCCGTCATGGCGGCTCACTCACGCATCATAGGCCTGCCGCGGTGTCAATTTCCGTTCTACACCCGGATTGGACTGCGAAGAGCTAGATAAGTTAGCGGAGGAGCAAATAGAAGAAACAAAACGTAACAGGCCAGAGGGTAGCGAAGATTATCTACGCGACGGAGGATTCTTTTGTTCGTTCTTTTTGTACCCGGTGGCTGAAGCACTTGCGTGAGTACTTTATCAATGATGGTGAGACCGAAATTAACCATACGAGGTTTCAGGATCCGTGGAGCCATAGCGATAGACAAGGGAGTCAAACTCAAGGCCACTGATCCAGAGCGAGCAAGTGAGTATCTCGCACAAGCGAAGAGACACTATATGGTGGCATACAACATCTTACCCAAGGACGAGGAGTTTCGACTGCGTAAGGCTCTCCTTGTCGATATCGCTATAGCTTATTCACGCGTATGTCTTTGGCAGTCTATATAAAAGTCGCAATTGAAGCCGCTTGGCACCGAGGTGACACACTCAGCGAATGCCTCGCCATGGTCGAGCTCATGACTGCTGATCGGCCTGCGGTCTCGAAAATATGGAATTACAGTGTTTTCAAAAAGAACCTCGATGTTCATATGGCTCAAATAGGGAATTTCCAGGAGCAAGCTTGTATGGGCATAATTGAAGGGGACTTCTCTGTCCATTCTCCGGCGGTACGTTTGACTTTGCGACCTGTGCGTTTTTTGCAGTACGATTTGTGTTGACCTGCCCCCCTCCATCAGACTTTGATCAATCTCTATGAATGTTAGCTGATTATTTCGGCTTTGTACTACATATAGCATGTGCTCGACATATAACGGTTCCAGTGGCATTACTAAGTTGCCAGTAGGATGACTCTGAACTTTAGTACCATCTTTTGCCGTTGACGGCGTGAGATTGGGAACTATCGTTGTATCTGACGTATTGTCAAACTGCTGTGCAACTTACGAATACTGCACTTTGGTGATATCATCTGGAGGATATCAACTTCAAGTTTTGACTTCAATCATCTGCCGCCGGCCGTAGTAGGCTGTGCTTACATAACCTAGCGCTTACATCCTGAGAGTATGATGGACCGTTTACACCGCCCGCCTCACTGCTTTGACTGTGCCAGATACCACCGCTAGCTATTCTTGAATCTCAATGTTACGCAAGCATCCCACATTGACCGTGACCATTATCTCCCTCGCGAACTGCTGACTTGAACCGCAGATGATTAGCTTCTTGAACTCTCCGAGTTGGTTTCCGAGTGGAAATCCGGAGAGACTACTGAAGGTTAACGTTGACAACTCCCTGCTTTCTCCCTTCTGAGGAACAACGTGTACGTGGGCTATCAAGTATCATCGTTACGGCACGCTCACATTGTCTCTAGCAGCAGCTTTTGAAATATAATGCTGAGGACTCGCCGTATTAGCACACGTACTATATCCACGGTTTGAAGAAGATCAGGGGCCCGCTTGATGAATGGGGCCCTTATGAGAATACTCACCGCTTTTGAGTTAGATGGGAAAGACGGCTGTGTATATGGTATGGTCACCAGATGTCCGTTTCATTGCATCACCGAAGCTCAAGGTCATAGGTACGGTACATCCTATTTTGCCGTGTAATTCATTTGACTGACATGCGTACTACGTCTCCGTATCAACTCTCGTCCCTCAAAGCCATCTGATTCTCATGGTCTTCAACTCATATGTCGGACTCGAATGTATGCGCAGTCATTTCTGTGTGACGCATAGAACTGGCACGGCTGTTCGAAGTTCAAATGCGGCCGCCCCTCGGAATTTACAAGAGAGAAAGAAGTCTGGTCTGTCTAAAGGAGGATCATCGTTTAGCAAAAGCTCGCTGGCGAGCTTCAGGCATTCAAGTGAGCTTGGATGACAGTATGCCAATTGAGGAAAGCCGGCGTGGACACAGAACGGTAGAGGTACGTAACGAACATCTGTTGGTCACAGGTTCACTGCGCGTAGTATTGAGCTTCCCGAGCACCTCTCATAACAAGTCTCTAGATGCACCCAATCCATCTACAATGTATCACCAGGCTATATGTCATCGATCTGACTACTTGTTGGTTAAAGATCACGCGTTATGACTGTGCGAAGGTAAATGTTGCCGTCTGACCATCCAGTCTCACTGCCTCGTAAAAACTGCAGTATAGACACCCGCCGATACCGGATTGCAAACTGTCAGCCTCATGTCTTGTGGACATACTCCAGCGTGTATGTTACTAGGTATGGTAGTAATTAATATCTCCAATTGCTAACCTAACTTCTTATCTGGATATCTGGATTACTGCATACACAGATAATTGGACGACCGTATTTGCATCAGCTGCGATGAATGATCAACCACGGGAAGATAGCTGTTGCCGCCTTGGATAGAAGAGCTCCGTATGCAGTAGTATGATTTCGTACCCTGCTTCGATGAAGGATATCAAGACATCTGGATGAACAAAAGAACGCTCAGGGACGTTACATATACCGGCTTGTATCCAACAATCCGTTCGTTGGTATGCACAGCTAGAGCCTCGCATGTTCTGTCAATGTTCCCGGGAAAAGACTGCACTATGGCCATCAGGTACCGCTGATAGGTTGTTCGGATTCGAAGGCACAAGCTTGACGACGTGTCCAGGACAATACGACATTGGCGTCGCCACCCTTGCCGGAGAGCCTAGAAGAAACGAGATGATGTCTCTTTGGCTTCAAGGGTCTATGCAACGTGCGGGCTCGGCAATTCGAGTGGACAAAGAAGGCGGCGCGATACTGCATGCGGCCATCGACTCAAAGGTGTGTGTCACCAAACTATCGTTTCATTTCCGCGAGGCGTCGTCTTTGTGTGCAACATCTGGATACAAATCTTGTTTGTGTTTTATTTGTCTGGTGTTGACTCGAGGCGAGGTAGCGAAGGGCGGTTGGCACTGGCGTGGCAGGCTGGGCTGCCGCATTCAAGCGTTCCATTGTGGTCTCGCAGTTCAAGAACGTTCAAGTCTGATCTAACCTGATTGATCGGCTGACCGCCTTTGTCTTTTCCCAGGCTGACAGCATTCGCCATCATTTCAATTCGATGCGTCTATCTAGATTAGGCGTTCCGTCATTTTATCCTGTGGCTAGCAAACACGCTGATCTCCCTGACGCCACTTCTCAACTCATCCAGCCTACTTATACACCGCAACCGAGCGAGGCTTTAAGCTTGCACTACCCCCATCGCCGTCTCCCTGACCCTCACTCCGCCACTCCACTCGCAAAGATGAACTATCCAACTACCGGCGGGCAATATCAAGCCACTGGCGAATATGCAACATCGTGTGACTTCCTTTATCCGTGTAGGTAGCGCCCTAATAAACTCTCGCAACCGCTGTTAACCAATTCTTCAGTTGTAGACATGCAGTACGTTGCAGCCAACGCCAAGCAGACATGGCCATTGTCGTATCCAGATACCACGTACACCACTGTCGCGCCTGTCGAGGCGAGGCGGCCATCGACAGGCAGTAGCTCCATGTCTACACCACAACTCACCGCTTCTTCGGGAAGAGAAGCCTCGTGTTCCCCAATTTCCACATACGACGAGACCCCGAGTCCCAGAGTCGATTCTATCGATTATGCAACTGTCGCCGATGGGATGCAAGTGTATACGGCGCCTGCTGGCACATTTGGCTACGAATACGCGGACGCTTATGGTATATTATACGCCGATCCCGCACTGAATGGAGCGGCACCTATAGAGTATCCCACGAATACCGAATACATCCCCGAATACTGCAGTTTCCAAGGAGCTGCGCTGCAGGGTTGCTCCTTGGATTTGACTGGTGCTTCAGCACCGACTTGGCCGCACGAACTCATTGGAACAGAGATACAGACCTGTGAACAGCCGCTGACGGAGAAGGAGCTCCTGTCAGATTGGACGGTTGGTCAATCACACCTATACGCCCAGTCGCTAGGACAGATCGCTGAGCCTCCATCGTTTGCCTCCAATGTTTCGACTTCTCAGACTCTCCCAGCCGCTGCCACGGGCGAGTTACACCATCCCCGGCCGCAGCGTGGTTGGCTCACTTCCTGGCAAACTGCCGCCGACTTTAACGCGGAAGAGTTTCTTGCGTCTCTATCGCGTACCACTGCCTCACAGACGACACCATGCGATACATCTGCTCTGGAGGATTGCAATGTTATGGACCAGGGCGATGAAGACCAATTTTTTAATCTGGACTTCGGTATTTCGGACGAGATGGAAGGAGATTGGCAAATTGAGGGGAACGCGAGCCCCGGAAGCATTGAGGAAGCCGATCCTGAATTTGACTCTTCAAGTTGGACCAGCGCAGCAACCGCAGGCGTTGACATTGGTCAAGGCATCGGTCTTGGATTCTGCAACAAGATGCTGAGCTCGGATTCCATCCTGTACCAGCCTGTGCAGTTTGTTAACGGGTCTGATACTTCTTGGAATTCAGATTCGGCGGGACAATATCAGCTCACCGCCCTATCTCCCTCGTTCACCTGATATTTTGGGCTGCGCAGATTTCTTTCCGTCTATTCTACACAGCCTGATCAGGAGGAACTGTTACTTGCACCACTGGCTATGATCTTCTTTCTGTCGATGCACGGCGCATCCGTTATCTTTCGCAGAGCGTATATAGGTATATACATCATTGTACGGCTCAGTAACCATCAACTTTCAATTACCATGTTTCGTTAATATCTAAAACAGACTCGCGAAGGTCTAGAGGTAAGCTGGACTCCGTCGGTCTCGTTGTGTGGTGCCCCACGGGGTTATTTGAATATTGTCGGACGGCTTTCACGTGTTGGGGTGGGCGCCATACCTGATTGGGTAAGGAACGCTGAGTCCGGGGGTGGAGTGCAGCAGGTAGCCGGATCTCGAGGTTTACCCCGTGCAATTAGAATGATGGCATTAGCCTGGGGGAGGACGTCCACCTCTTTCCTCTCTCTCTCTCGACCACCTTGCGTCGTTGGCCACCGTTTCATGCAGCTAGTTCTCCTGGTTTATGCTCATCTCCAACATCAGTCTGTAGAACCATAACCACGACCACCGTGGAGTCAGCAACAATGCTGGCACTTTTCAAGAATGTAGCTGCACAATTGCTTGTGTCAAGTTCTGGCATCGAGGAAGACGATTATTCGAGTTGGGAAGCTGAAACGACCCTGGTATGTCTTCTCATCCGGTTATTCCACGTATTACAGACCTAAAGTGCTAATTCTGTCTCCTTTGCAGACGTTAAATCTTGGCGACGTGCATCGGCTGGTTCCTACTCTTCCGACGTGGAGTGGTGTAGCCGAGGCGTGCTCAAGAGCTGCTCATCCTGTATACCATGCCGTAAAAAAGACGTTTACCGACGATATCGACAGCCTTGTGCATCTGCTCGCAGATTTGGATCCTATTTCGCCAGACGACTATGACCTCGAAGGGTCAGAAACTTCGGTACGCAGTGATATATTGCTCTCACCAACGCTGGAATGGTATTCATGACCCTATAGACTATTGCACAGGACTCGGCCCCGAGTCTGCCAGTGCCCCTGCCGACGTACTCCAACTCTCCGCTCACATTCCGAAAACGACGGAAAATGGATCCCGTAAGTACCCACTACTCAGACACGCGCTGGAACTAACTCTAATTTGTACAGGAACTCGACGGTGTTCTTGTCATGCTCAGCTCTGACCCCTCAATACCAACCATCATTGTAACTCCTTGTCCGGACACGCCGCACGACCGCTCATGTCTCGTGCCCTATCAAGACGCCTCCTTCGGGAATAGGCTGGCGGTACCTATGCACCCGGTTGTTAATGGAGCATATCCGCCATTACAGCCAAGACCACTCCCATATGTCGACCACTGGTGCTTCAAGGATGGTCATTGGTGGGCTGTTCTGCCTACGCTTGAAGAGCAGACGAAGAGGAATATGTTCTCTCGCCCTATCTCACGTCGAAGGCGCGCCTACATCGAGTCACATAAACGTCCATTCCGCATCCGCCATGCCCCCTATTCAGCAAGGTCCCACTAGATGCGACTAATTATCTTTATCCTTTATTACACGCACATTTGCTTATATCTTCCGCACGATTTCACAAACTCATTACAATGTATCATCAGCTGCAGTTTACAATTCCGGTACTATCATGTCCTAAAAATCTGTTTTTTGGATAGCTCTGTTGTCATCGGCCGCAGAATATATACAAATCTTGTCTCACATACAGTCAGTGGTAACAGTCTGCGACTCGGAGGGTTTTGGTGAGCAAGACAAGAGCTTGCAACTGAAACTTATAATTATGTTGTAGACGCTCAACCACGTGGGTCGCGTCACAGCAGGCAGTACCATCCGAGAACTGCGTCGACCGCCACAATCAACCTCCAACTCATACCCCTCCTTTTCCTTCACCACAATTGAGCCTTACGACATTTAGTTGTCTGAGGACTGCACTCGATGTCCTTGAAGGCATTATTCTATGCGTATGTGCTAGGAGGACTCACTTTCATCCCGCTCGTTGTACTCGCAGCCTGTTTCTACGCCATCTACACGTCGGTTCCTGTAGGCGACCCTAATGTCGACAAATTGACCAAGGCGAAGCTTGAGCAGAGCTCAGAGGAGGAGGAACAGGGGAATGAGAAGGTGGAGGCTGCGTCATCATCAGCAGTCGAAGTGAACGACCTCCCTAAGCCAAGGAAGGGTTGGTTAACGGTGCGGAGGACGTTTGAAGAGCTACCGTCTGACGGAGGGTATGTCGGCATGGTCAAAGGATTCCTGGATGCTAGGTCGAAGGATCCGAAGAGGTCACGTCCAAAGGACATGTGGTACGTTGCGCTCAAAGGCAAGGTGCTCTACCTGTACGAGGACGAGAACATGACGGAGTGTGAGGCGGTGATCGAACTTGGTGGACACGACGTTGCCATTTATCCTGAAGGCCTCCCAGACGGCGAACTCTATGCCAAGCGTAACGCTATCTGTCTCAAGCCGAAGGTTTCGCCATTGCTGAAAGACATGCCGAGTGTCACGAAAGAGATGATAACGGCCCCTGAACACGAGGAGAAGACTCCAGAGAAGGGAAGTTCAGGGAAACGGAGGCAGAGAGAAAAAGCGAAGGCACAAGAATCAGAGAAGAAGCAGGAGGATGCGAAGCAGGAGGCGTTGGACCCATCCACCCCATGGTTCATCTTCGTAAAGTCGAACGTGGAGATGGAGGACTGGTATCTCGGGCTCATCCACGCTTCTGACAACTTGCCGAATAGCCCAACGCTAAATCCTCTTCAACTCGTCTTTCGCCCAGCAGATATGCAGCATCTAGTGGAGACTTTAGACGAACAGCCGGACGTCATCCCCATGCGATGGTTGAATGCTTTGCTTGGACGAATATTCTTCAGCTACTACCGGACGCAGAAACTTGAATCGTACATCATTCGCCGCTTAATGCACAAATTGTCCAAGGTTAAGCGACCCACATTCCTTACCAACCTCTCCGTTAGGGAAGTTTCTGTAGGAAACACAGCACCGACATTCAGCAAGCCGATGCTGAAGGAGCTCACGAAGGAAGGAGACGCATCATTGGAAGTACACATTCACTACAAGGGAGAAATACGCATTACGATTGACGCTACTGCTACGATTAACCTCGGCGCGCGGTTTAAGTCATACGAAGTCAAGATAGTCCTAGCGGCGGTTCTCCGGGAGATCGAAGGAAACTTGCTTGTAAAAGTGAAGCGTCCACCCAGTAGTCGGATCTGGTATGCGTTCACTCAGGTGCCTAAATTGGTTTTGGACGTGGAACCTGTCGTGAGTGAACGGCAGATAACTTGGAGCATGATCTTGAGCACTATCGAGTCGCGTCTGAGAGAAGTAGTGAGTAGTATTATATGTTATCAACGTGGCGAGCATGTGCATATATTGAATACGCATCCCATCAGATTCTTGAGTCTATTGTTTTGCCTAACATGGACGACATCTCTTTCTTTGAGAGCTTTGACTATGGCCACCGTGGTGGGATTTGGGCGGACGCATCTCGACACGAGCGGTTTTCCGGACTATACCCTTCTTCGGAACCCGACGAGACCGCTGACGACGTTCAAACCATATCATCTGCGCCTGCTTTGGATACTATCGCATCAAATGGAAGCTCGACAGAGCTGGCAAGTTTAGAACGGTCACATTCTGCACCTGCAGAGTCTCAAGTCGAAGATGAAACTGCAAAGGACCTTCTTACTCACGGTGGCCTCCCTCGAGCTCAAACTGTTTCTGGAACAACCACCCCATCTCTCACCTCGCCGCGCCGCCGTACATGGTTCAATAGCGCGTCGCAGAACGATGAGGCATCCTCTGCTAAGTCGGATGCGGATGAAAGCGTTGACTCGACTCCAAGAGGAAGGCCAGCAGAGAGTTTGAAACGGATGAGCTCGAGCGATACGACTACATCCCAGCCAATGGAGGTCAATACCCCCCATCTCCCGTCAGACGAAGAGACTGGTCCGATCAGCAGCAAGCGATCTTTGTCTCAGCACTCGCAAGCCTCTTCGTCTCCATCGCAAGAGAGCACATCACCACCTACTTCTGAACCTTCATCAGGTCAACAGGACTCTTTGTTCGCTGGATTCAGGTCGAAGAGCCCTGGCGCACCGTTGCAACAGAAAGATCCCTCTGCGAGTCCCACAAATAACTTCTTTCAAACATTGAAGTCCCGTGATAAGCAGGCTATCAGTAACACCGCCAAAGAGGCGATCCGCAAGTGGGGCGTTAGTTGGGGTAACTCGAAGAAAGGTAGTACTCAGACTGCGAGCTCCGAGGATGGAGCATCGGACGGCGAGTCGCAGCGGGACGCTGAGAGCAAAGTCCAGAAGCACAGGCCCAGTTATGCTGAAGTCCGTGCAGCGGTTGAACAGAGACGCATTAGTGCCACTCCTGACGGTTTTCTGCGGCCAGATTGCTTGCCTTCAGAGCCTGTGGCTATCCAGGAGTCGTCTGACAAATTGCGTTCGATCAGCCCATCATCATCTGCACGCTCCCAGCATGGTTCACCCCCTTCGATTTCACCGCAACCAGATGCCCTCACAACGGATAGTATGCCACAGCCACGGTCTATTTCTCCAGGTCCATCACCATTGGTGCCACCGCAGCTACCTCCACGAACACGAACTGTGTCCCACCACTCGCAGACAGGTGCAGAGAACGTTGTTGCACCAGATGTGGATGAAGACGAACATCCCGCCCATGTCATCCAAGCGCAGCCGTCTGCACCGAAAGCGATGATCATTCCCGGTATTCATGCTAAACATCGCGGTGAAGTTATGTCTATGGGTTATGCTCCTCCGCCTCCTCTATCTGAACCAAGGAAGCCAAACGCAATTCCAAACATGTATCGCCTTTGGAAGAGCCCCTCAAACCACGAGTCATCAACACAGTCTCAGCCGGAAATGCAGAATGGTTTCACCGGCAGTGATCAAGATACCCCTGCACCGTCGAGCTCAACTCTTGCAGTGGTGTCCTCTGCGTCGATGTCTACACCTGGGCCTGCTCTACCACCCCGCTCCGTCCCGCCGCCGTTGCCTCCACGTTCCGTATCTATAAACGCGGTGCAAAATATCTCTGAACCGCCGAGACACCCTCCTGAAGTTGATAAGACCTCACCTCCCGCTACCGCAACACTGCAGAGCATCGCCTCCAGGGATGAGAGCAAGCGGAACTCGCAGGAGTTCTTGAGAATTTCTAGTTCTCCAGGTCGCGTGACCGCGTTTCAGAATAATGCGGCTGCACCGGTGACATTGGAGGAGCAAGAGAACGGCAATGGTACAGCTGATCCGCCAAGTGGTGATACGACACCTGACACCGTGACCAGGCCAACACCACCTGCGCTGCCTCCTCGTCGACCACAGGTTGCCCAATAATGATATTTACGTTGTTCAATGTTTTATGTCCCGCACGGAAGGAAACACACTCTTGAACCCTTCAGCATCGCATTCTCTCTTTCCTGGCTCGTAATTCGCTTTGCATCTCATGTATCATAATCTCACATTTGTACACTGGCGCATCTATCCAATACTCCACCTTAACCTATTCCACGCATCCCTGCGCACTCGATTTTGACCTCTTCACCTCTCCTTCTTTCCATTGTTTTGTTTTCGCTCCGTCTCTCCTACACGGGCTCGTCGTCATGTGCATGTAGTACTCCTAATTCACGTAATAGTGTACTCAGTGGCCCACACGGCGAGATGAAGAACGGCTACATCGGGCGGGGGTACGTTTCATTCTTCTGTTTCGACTTTTGTTATTTGACCCTGCGCAGAACTCCTCGTGCATCTCCATCAATAGCGACCAGCCGACGCACGGACACAGCATGTCCAACTGGGTTTGATGCGTTGGTATAGGCCTAGGTACGCTGTTGCGTGTTGCTTACAGGCGGAATAAGGCGGGACAAGGCGGTGGTATGGTTGTTATCAATACTCAGGTGAGTGACCAGACATTAATTCTTGTGGGTCCCGTGCGTTGAGGACAAACCTTTTAGATTTACAGTTATTGGTCATTGTCGTGACACATGTAGCAGGTAGTATGAAGACAATGTTCTCTCAAGGTTACAGTCTAGCTGCCCTAGGCCTGGATTGCTTTATTTCGGGAGTACACGTCACTTGTGTGATTTCACTGAGGTATGATGATGAAGTTATCCGAGCGATTGATAATAATTGTCTATTAGGATGAGACAAAGCTGACAGGAAGACAACATCAGACGTACGTACGTACTCTATCTTCTGACTTGAAGGGTTCCTTGTTATCCGACTACATATACAGATTTCATGTCCGAGACCGGTTCCGCGTCTAACGACTAAACATGCATACACAAGAAAGGTAAGTTTGAGATGGGTTACGCTATTTATCATACTTTCAGCACATTGACTTTGATCCTGTAGCGTCGGAGGAAACAAACGATCGTTTGTTTTATCATCTCTCATTAAAGTTTTTATCAGGTAAGTACTGTATATGCTTTGTAGTGGTGATAGAAGCTTGGTTGTTTGAATGCTTTATCATTTTTTGGGAGATTCCTCGTCATCCCTGTGATGATGTAGCTCACGCGTCGGAGGCTCGTCTTTTTTGCACTATGTGGTAAGTTATACTGTAAGGCTTTTCTAACTGGACAGAGAAGCGTGGTCTATGACGGAATTAGAAGGTGTGTGTTCTCAATCAAATAGATATCTCTGGATTTTCTACGTTGTTTATTAAGCCATTTGTCTAGCCGGAGAGCTGCGCAGGGCTTTTGATAGTACCACTCGTCTTTTCCCTTGGAGAGTGGACATTACACAGCCAGGGTTTTCCTCACTGGGAGTCGCCCCACGGTGAAGTCATCTTACAACTACGAAGGCGCATGGATAAACATTCAAACTCTGACGCGTTGACGTTTACAGCTACCTGTCATAACAACTGTGAATGCCAATAAACATGTCGGGGATAACCGTTCAAACTTACGGACATTGTGGCCTTTGACGGTAACGTTTACCCGGGGGTAGAGACGAATACGTCCACTACGGTGAGTGTTTTTACTCAATCGAAGCGTATTAGGCTTGCGTCAAAGCTCAGATAGGTTACTTGTAGGACCCTTTCGGTTCTGATATCCGCGTGCTGTGGTAATGCGATGCGGGGTATGTGAGGGGTCAATCCGAGGAGGGTCGTTTTCAAGTATTGGGCTTGTAAGACCGTATTTCTCGACCGCGCCTCACTGTGAAATGACGCCTCAGATCTCATGAGGTAAGTCTGACGGAAACTCTAACACGGTATCTTGGACACCCAAATACATGTTACTTTACTGTGTCTGTGCAGGCCAACAACATGCATACACATTCGTGTGTATGATAATCCCAAAGTTACAGTTCACAGTGAAGTTTCGATTCTTCGAAGTTCTGAGACAACTGAAGATCGTCACTAGATGCGTTTTCCATTGTGGTTAGTCTTAACGTGGGGGAGTTCCGAGTTCTCTGGCTGACAGATATCGATATAGTCATTCCTCGACACATGGACGAAGGAGGTGAGCGGTGTGATATCCAGCATACAATTGAAACCCTAATACCCTTTGAACAGTAAATTTCTTCCGAGCACACGACCGTCTATCCGACTCGGCAACTTTGCAGGCTCACATGTACTCCATGTACAGAAGTACTAGGTATACTACATAGTCGGGAAATGCAGACGTCTGTACGTGCTCGCATCGACCCGTGGTTTGTTTGTTTGTTTGTTTGTTTTCCTGATGATCTGTTTACTTAGTTCCCGTGAGCTTTTAGGGAAGATGAGTTACTCGGCAAGGATGTCCACAAGATCGTAAGGAATGTATCTATAATGCATCTACGTACCTCGTATACGCATGAAGCTCGATGATCTTCTCATGTCAAAGGCAAAAACCCGGATTCGACATCTTTCGGACGTTCCCGTGTTGGGCCCTCCTGCCAGTCGTCGACATCATGGAGCTTCGAATTCGAAGTTGGTACGTGTTCAACGTTCATCAATAATGTTGAGTGTACTTGGAATGTGTATAACAAACATAGTATGGTACGGTCGATCGAAGGCTGTTTCGTCGAAATTCAAAGTTCTGAAACGGTTTTTTTTTCTAATTCAGGTTAGGTATCGAAGTACAACCTCCTGATTACATTTTGAGATCGTACGTGAATCATATTGCCTATACATACGAAGCTGGTTGGCAACATTTGGCGGTGCGTGGTCAGAATGCATCGCTTCATTCATGGAACTCGTAGTGCCACTTTTCCGGAGATATTCATTAACCGTCAATCGTCAACCGCGACGGTAAATGGTTATCGGAATAGCACTATTAAAGAACATAGCTCTCGGAAGAAACGGCCAACTTATGGGTAGAATACATCACCTAGTACACAAAGTACAGGTATAAGCTCATGACGCGCGATCTGCGAGAACATTGAAGGGATACTTGTAAGTGGACTATCGTACATGTCGTTACATGAACAATGGTGGTAGATTGTTGCTGCGTTGCAAATGTTAACGTTCACCTAGGAACTCGGAGAGTCCGTACTCGGCGGGGCTCTGGAATTTCAGGAAGAAGAAAAAATTCTATCAAGTTGTGGCTGGATGGTTCAACGACTGTGAAGGGTTTTGGTTTGATATGACACGTTTTCAAGTTTCAGGGCGGGTGCACGAGCCATCGGACGTTGTGTCGGGATTATCGATTAGGCCTTGGGTAGCACCGTGGCGGCGAGTAGTATGAACTACTGTGTATGAAAGCTTATTCGCGCGTTTGTATACTTGGTTTCATGTGAACGCGGTGGTCACGATATATGGATATGGAGAGTGGAGGCTGGGTTTCTTTGCCATGGCCGTGGAGGACAATTTGGTCGCTTGATACTAGGACTGGTAATGGAAGATGGTACGAGGTGATACGGTTGGAAAGTCCCGTGTATGTGACAATTACAGGAGGAGTTGGCCGAATCGCCTGTGTTGTTTTTTGACATTTTGGAATTGAGCCTGACCCAAGTTGTAGTAATCGTGGAAGATTGGCGACGTTGGATACATACTCACAAACTTTTATGCATTGCCATTCGCACGTGTGGTGGCACTGCTCGTTTGAAGAGCACTGCAGCGTATGTTTGCTCGTTAGCACAAGTTTCACCGAGTGTTACAGCCCATGTACTTTCAATCCTAGTTGACATGTATCGAGCACGATGTTTGACCACTGGCATACGGTACTCTGAGTAGACACTTGCACAGTGAACATCCCGGCATCAGCTCCTGGGACTTGCGGGCACTTGCAGTAAAACATATCGCCTGCTTATCTGCACATCGGCGAGTGTTCCCGAGGGTAGTAAAGGGTATCGGTCAACATGGAACAAGATCGGATGTTGGTTATAAGCCGTGGAAGAAAGTCGTGGCAGAGTCTTACCAAGGAGAAAGAGAGACAGCTAGAGAGATGTACACAGCCTGTGTAGCGTAGAAAATAGGTAATAATTGTCGACACTTGATGCTATGTTTATCGATGGTAGATATGTAAGCATAGCATAGAGGAAAGCCCAGGCTCCGTCCAGAGATGTGTATGGAAATCAGGGCGAGCCCGTGACGCTCGTTTGAAGTCGGACGATGTGCTCACTCGAATTGCGATTATACGGCATACGAGTACATCGAGATGTGGAAGACTGGCACGAAGAGGACAGAAGATATGTTTTCTGATCTCCGTGCCTCGTGGTTGACAAGTTTTTAGGCTCGCATTCTTCTACCGCGAATTATCAAGGGTTCTGTGGAAAATGAAGCCGCAACGAGGCGCACCCGCGAAGCACCAATGTTGCAATGACGTGTTGGAGGAGAGTGTGAATTTTTAAAGGTAATTATCTTGGTGGAATATCCAAGGCGTGTGCATGAAGCCTGGGGAGAGGGCTAGCGTGCCTGTTAGCGTCGACGGCAAAGAGAAGGACGAGATCAATCAATTATGAGACGGGCGCTCTGTGGTCGTCATTGCGACGAGGATAGGCTCTCGCGTTGAATAAACGAGATCTAAGTAACGGGAGTGAGTTATGGAGGAGGAGATGATGATGAGAATAATAAAATAATAACCACAAGCCGTGTTCGAACGCACGCCTTCTTTCCTCCGCCTGCTCCCCGTCCCAGGCCAGAGCTGTTGGGTGGCCTCCCTCCCCTCGTCCTCCCCTGGCCACAGTCAGAAAGGGTCCCTCTCCCAGGTATTTCCTGTCCTAGTATCCCTATAGGCCAGAGCGACCGGTCAGCATCTACTAGGCCGTCATCCCCAGGCCATCTTAAGCCAGGATCCTAGGGCCACTTATCTATCAATCTCACCTCTTACAACGACCTCACGACCTTTCACGCAACACAGCATGCCCCTCCACCCAGACATGACCCAGTTACTCTCCCCACCCCCGCACAACGATTCCACCAGCGACCCATGGCTTCCAACCACCCGCCCCATGGTCATCTCCCCAAACCTCCGCGCCGCACTCGAATACGACGAGCAGAGCAGGAGCCCCGTCCCAGGACCCAGCAGTCGCCAGTCCCTCGACAGCAGTGGCACCGTCCCGTTAGTCGGCCTTCCTCCGCCGCCTAGACCAAAGAGTAGAACCACCAGCCTGCGCACAGTCCATTCCCCCAACTCTTCCTCTACTCTCGCTCTCAACCTGACCACCACCACATCCATAGACACCCTCGCCCCGCCATCCCCCGCTGTTCAATCTGCCTCAACCCCAACAGGATCTTCTTCCTTGAACCCCTACATCAACCCCCCGCCAAGGCTGCCCCTTCTTGTGATGGACAGCCAGACAGGACTGACGTCTCCGACAGATCGCAGGTCATTAGGCGGGTGCTCACCTAGGTCTTCTGTCGACTCGCGCATTGGCGACTCTCCTCGCAGCGAGACGCGTCCCTCTGGCTCACCGTCCACCTCTTCCCCCGAGAGCGCAGGTCTACCGGCCGAGGGACGACTGACCTTTCAGCGGCATTTACGGTACCTGTCCTCGCTGTCCAAAGTCGACAAGCTGTTAGGGATCGGCAAGACGTTGACCACCAGTGGCAAGAACAGACGAGCTAGCGATCTGAGTCTTGCAGATGGTGGTGGTGAACTTGCGTTGGGAAAGGAGATGTGCCGTAAGAAGCTCGCAGCGAGCAGTCGGTGTAGCTCTGGAAGTGAGAGTGGAGGGCCTAGCTCGCCGATAATATTTGCAGAGATGCTAGGTGGTGAGTACTTTATATGTCATACGACAGATACATGCTGAGACAATGTCCATCTTTCTTTTTCTTTTTCTTTTTTTTCTCGTCTCTCTCTCTCTTTTGCTCGTCGTTACAGCGACGAGCTCTGGTGGCCGGGCTGGCATTGATGGCGGCGCTGCACAGCTGGGCGAGACCGCGGAAAAGGACCGGGCCCGCCGCCGATCCTCGGTGGTCGCCCCGGTGTCCGGTCCAGCGTCGGCCTCGATATCCCTCGCAACACGTCCGCTGATTTCTCACGGTCGAACACATTCAGCTGCGTCGACTTTAAGGTCGAACGCCAGCTCAGAGTCCAGCCACGAACCCCCTTCCACCCCAAACGACACCGCCAGGATATCCATCTCCTCCACCCTCTACCAAGACTCTCATTATTCTATACCATTTGACCCTCCTTATTCTGCACCATTACCCCTCCCTTTACCTCTGCCTCACGTTCTCCAACAACACCAGCAAAATACCATGCATTCGCCGGCCAGCGACAGAGAGTCTTTTATCGACCTCGCCTCGCCTCGCACCCCCGAGTTCTATACACGGAATTTTAGAGTCAACTCACCCGCCACAAGCGACCGCTACTCGTATCGTAAAGACCTCTCTAATCTTGCCGACCTCTCACTGCAGCCGTCACCACCGATTATCAACGCCATAACGGTCAAACCACCCTTGCCAACCTCACCCAAGCCCTCGTTCTCAAAGCGTTCACATTCTGTTCAACCACCACAGCCGCGCAACCGTCCTCAAAGCCCAGACAGACAAAATGCCGGCATTCCTACATTGCTACCATCAACCACGAACCTGCTTGATCCCAAAGAACGCGCAGATCGCGTGCGCCAGAACCGCAAGCTTGCACAGATGTTTGGCCAGACTCCTGCCTCCATTGAGGCTATGACCGCGGCGCACGATGTGGATGGTGTTCCCAGCAGTCTGCTCTGTGCTCCAGGTAATTACAGCAACAACAACAGCAATGTCATGATGTCTGGTAAGCGTAAACCACAACATTTACGCGGCGCTGTCTCGATGTCGGTCAATACGTCTGGCACGAGGGAGCATCTGCCAACGGTTGCATGGCCTCCACCTGACGGGACGAAACACCTGACCCTCAGCGCTCGCAGACATTCTAGTCCTCTCACTCCCGACGTGATGACTTTCCTTGATGGCCCAGCCCACTACGGAGACGACGACGGCGACGACGACGACAGGCTTTCTTCGCATCCGTCGGGTGTGATTGTCATCGGATCGCATGTAGACGACACAGACGATGTGTTCAGGAAGCCAGTGCGCCATAAACGAAGCAGCAGCGCACTCACTTCCCCGACGTCCTTCATTGACCTGTCGGAAGAGGACTTAGCCGGTGACGGAGTCTCGTCAGTCATCAATCTTGAGACGCCCACGATGAGTACTAGAAGACCACCCTCTGCGATGTCGCCTTCCTCCGCATCCATCTACAGCTTCACCTCTGACGATCTTGCCGAAGAGGACCGTCGTCGAAAACGAGAGAAATTGGCCAAATTGCATCGCTTCCTTGGTTCGAGGGTTCCTGCAAACGTTATACTTGGCCAGCTCAGCATCGATACCGCGCTAGAGTTGCCGCCCCCTGCGACGTCGACCGTCTCGGCTGTCGACCGACCAAAGCAAATGGATCCTGACGCTCGCAAGACTTGGGTCAGGCGAAGGAGGAGTAGCTCTGCAGCAGAGTTCAGTGGGAGGTGGTCGGACGAGATTGACCGATTGAAGGAGGAGTTGAACGATAAGGAGAAGGCGCAGAATGTGAAGAGGGCAGTCAAGATGGAAAAGGTGCGTACTCGAATGCAGTTGACTTGGTGATGCTTTGAACTGACCTTGCGTGGTATAATGATAGATGTTTGGTATTGCTCCACCCCAAACATTGTATCATACCCGTGCCGCTCCCAGCTCTGCGGGAGGCGTACATGCCTCATTGTCAAACCCACCTTCTTCTTCTTCCAACAACAACAACAAACCACATCGCTCATCATCTTACTCACCTGTCAGCCCGCAAGATTATATGTTTAAAAACCTCAACCAGAGTGCCTATACGCGAAACAAGGCTAAGAGAAAGAGCAATCGCCCCGGCACGGCGGAGTCGTCCGAACCCTTGATGAACGGCTTTGGGGAGGACAGCCACCCCAAATTCGGCTTTTCCGAGGTGTACGAGCATTACAGGCATTCGCTGAACTCGCTCAACGATATTATTGATCGGGTATGTTTTCTAGTTAATTTTTCATTCAGCGGGATCTTCGCTCACACACACATGCAATGGGGATGGTGGCGGCGGTTATACATTTTTAGGACGACAAGGCATCCCTCGAACGTCTCCACGATCTTATACATGGCGACTCGTACGATCACGAACCCCAATTACAGACGTTCACCCGCCAGGACGACCCGGTGGATGAGCCACCTACGCCCAAGGCCGAACGTCGCCGGTCCCTCCCTGCTCGAGCGTCCGTGACGTCGCTCGCGTCAGAATTTAGCATTGCGGCGAGCATTGCCTCCCCTGACCCAGAGGAGACAATGTTCCAGACTCGGCGGAGGAGAGCGGCAAAGTTGACCCAGTTCTTTGGAGTCGACTACCGCGAGCTGATGAGTGAAATCCTCGAGAGTCTCGAGAAGGGGTTGGAGGAAGAAGGGGGGCGTGGTACTTTGAAGCCCGACGAAGTTCAGGTAAGCTTTATAACCTTTTTCTCATTAACGATGATCATCAGTCATGCTCATTTTGTTCTACTTGTTCCCTTTCCCTCCCTCTCTCTCTATTTTTATCTGGTTTGTGATGTACAGGAACTACTTGTTAAATTACGCAAACTCAAGACGAAGCGGAGCAATTTCCTTGGCTGATCGGACGGGGCCATTGAGGTGCTTTACTGGTCAAGGTGTTGCACGACTCTTTATGACTTTTTCGACACTTACGAACTAGGGTGGCAATACTTTTTTGTTTTTCTGTTTTTCTGGGGCATCTTCGCCTGGCTGCGGACATCCTCTAGTCTAGACGTCATAATAATTTAATTCGCTAACTCTCTTCCCAATCCCAATCCCAATCCCGCTCCTCGCCCCGTCCCCATCCCCTCCTATGGCTGTTTTTTTTCATAACAGCGTCTCCCGTTCTCATACCATTGTACATATCTTTACTTCCCCACCCCCTCCTCTCTCTTCCCACTATCTTTCCTCCCATCTCATCTGTACCATCAGCACCAATCTCCCCCTTTATACATTTGCATGCGCATGTCTCCGTTATATCAACTACTCTTAATCCTATTCCTGTTTATCTTGTCAACGATGAACTAACAAAGCCAAATACCATCCGAAAATTGTGATGCATTCAAAGGTCGGCATGAGAATAAGAGAGAGGAAATAAAAAGCCCATGAGATAGCATAGCAACATAGATGAACGGGGGGAAGCTAGTGGTCTGTACTACATACGTATAAAACTCGCCCCAATTTATCACCAGGGGAAAAGGCATATCGCTACAGGATGACCAGGTCTCCTTTACATGCATGGCACCAAAAGATGTGGGAATCATCCAAGTAAACCGTTGTCCGCTGTGTGGATGGAGGAGGACTCGCAGGAGCATGAGAATACGTTTGGCCCGACGACGAGGACGATGGAGGTTCCACTACAGTAGGCAACGCAGAAGTCTTCTGCAACGGTGTCCCTAGGAACGCCGCCGCTTCACTGTCGATACGAGCCTTCAACATACCCAGGCTGACTCTACGTTTGTGCCGAGTCTCAGCGGAGAGACCCTCAAACGCAGAGGACTGCGCAGAACGAGACGCGTTCCCGTTCCCGTTGACGTTGACGTTGACGTTGCGGCCAGAGCTGAACGATGCGCGGCGGAGGTCGTCCGAGTGATTGACGATCGTACGCGTCGAAGGTCGGCCTTGCAACAAAGGTCGGGGTGATGATCGTGAGTTGGGCCGGCTGAGCTGGATTTCGAGGGCAGCCACCTGTCGTTGGAGTGCAAGGGCTTTCGATTCTGCTTCGTACACGGCCGTCTCGAGGGCACGGATTTCAGTATGGGCCTCAGAGAGCTCGAGCGAGTGTTGTTGCCTAAGTGCAGAAAGCATTTCGTCACCGAGAGCACCCCCACCAGAGGAGTCACCATTAATAGGCTTGGCTGCAATTTCTTGCAGTTGCTCGATCTGTTCGTCCTTGGCGGTCACTTCTGTACGAAGCTGCTCAAGCTCCTCGTGAGCCCGCTCCAAGACATCTTGCGATTCTTTCTGAGCATGTTTTTGCTCCTCTACTTCCCGGCGTAACAATGAAAGCTGGTTAGTAGCGATCTGCTTGGATGCAGTAAGCCTCTCCACGTCTTGGAGATGTCGACTAGCAAGTTCACGGTACTCGGTCCTCTCCTCTTCGAGACTCCGAGACGAGATGCGTAGTCCCTCGAGTTCTTTCTGTAATTCGGAGTAACTTTCCTGCAATTCCGAAGTGCTCGCTTGCGACGAAACGCGCTCTTTCTCCAGCGCAGTCCCAAGTTCACGTCGCTTGGTTTCTGCGCTGACGTGCTGCTCACGCAGCTCATCGACCTCCGACTCCAGTTGTGCGATTGTGTCGTCTCGTGCCTGCAGATTGCGAGTAAGGCTTTCAATCTTCTCTCCGAGGTCCAGCTTGGCGTCCGTGAGTTCCACAATCTTTGGGCGCATCTCCTCTAATGAGCGCATCAATGCAATACCCTCTGACTGAAGAGTTGACTGTGCCTTTTCTGCCTCGTCAGCACGACGCTGCACTGCCTTGAGCTCTGCCTGTGTCTGCTGCAACGCTCGAACACTAGCATTCAGTTCTGAGACGGTCTGCGCAAGTTTTTGCTGTAACTCCGCCAGCGCCGTTTGTGCCGTAGCGACCTCGCTCTCTAATGACACCTTTTCCTGTAAGAGGCTATCTCTTTCCGACGAGGCAGAGGCGACCTGGTCCTGTGCAGACTGTTGTAACCGCTCTGCTTCAGCATGCCTTGCTTTCCAGCTCATTTCTGAGTCAGTGAGAGCTCGGAGTTTGGTCTCCAACTGATCGCGTTCGGACTTGAGAGTGTTCTGAGACTGCAAATCAACCGAATTAGTACATGTCACTAGATTGAAAAGCACAGCAGCAAACGGAATACCTGCTGCAACTCGGAAACTTGGAATCCAAGCTCGTCTGCGCGATTCTGGGTGTTCTTCAGAGTCTCCTCCAAGCGTTCAGCTCGATCATCGGCTTCAATTTGCTCCTCCAGTTCATGAACCCTATGCTCAGCCGTGGTGAACTGCGTTCGGAGTTCCGTCACAGTACCATTGAGTGCATGCACCTCTCGTTCCTAGCAAATTAATCAGTACAGGCAAGTTAAATCCATCGCAAGAAAAACGGATCCTTACAAGGTCTCGCACTTTATCAGAGAGTGATCTCTCTGTTGCAGTTAGTTCAGATATGCGCGTTGAAGAGGCATGGTTCTGGGCAGTCAAGTCGGTCACTGTAGCTTGTAATCTGTCAGCCCTACTGCGCTCCGCTTCTAGGAGAGCCGTCGTGTCCTTAAGTTCTGTAATAACGCTTAGGCTGTGAAGACGTTTGGAAGATATGAACACATACTTGACTCGGCATCTTGCAGTCGCTCTACCGTCCCACTCAGAGTATTCTTTTCCGATACCAGCAGCGTTATGGTCTGTTGCTGCTGCTCCGACTGACTTGCCAGGTCCTGCACCCCCGACTCAAGTTCTGCGATACGGGTATCTTGAATCTGAACTTTCGTCCTCTCGTCTTTGAACGCAGCCAAAGTCTCTTGGTATTCTGATGTAAAGTGCGAATGTTAAACATTACGCAAAAAGTTGACATCCATATGGTGTACGTACTAGCGTCGGAACCTTTAAGTCGTTCAACTGATGCGGACAAATTGGCTTTCTCAAATTGCAGTGACGAGATGGATTTATCCTTCTGCTGAAGGTCGCTATCCAGACGGTTGATTTCGTCCCCCATCTGCCGTGCGGCATTCTCTAACTGGGAGACCTTGTCACGTTCTTCCTGCAGTAAATCTTTGCCCCGTTGCGCCTCTTGTAGAGCGTTAGCCTCGTCACTTTGAATATTCAAATTTCACGAACCTGTCTTTGCACCCGTTAGTTGACGTGTTAAGGAGGCCTTCTCCTGCTCAAGGGATGTAACAAGAGACTTCTGCTCCTCAAGCTGGTTTGTCATCTCTTCGACGTCTTTTTCCGCATGTTCCAAAAAGCCTTGTAATTTCTCTGTCTTGCTCTGCTCAGAACGCAATAAGTCACCAAGCTGTTGAAGTTCTGCGGTACAATATTGATATTTCGCTCGCAGAGCGACGAGATAATGACTCACTTGGTTCCAGTGGCTTTAATTGTTCAACAGAAGTAGTGAGCGCATTTCGTTCAGATTCTAAAGTCGCTATCGCTCGAGCTTGGTCTTGAATCAGAGTTCGTAAATCATCTCGCTCCTTGTCATCAGAAATTGAAGCTGTAAGTGGATGAGATGTTCGTCCTGGAGTAACAGGCTTAGGCGCATGAATCCCGGTAGACGAAGGTCGTGACGGCGATCGAAGAGGAGATAAGACGGAGGGACCGTTGGGAGATTGAAGTGGAGAAGGAGGCGTATCGACGCGTTCCAAAGAAGATAACCAATGGGAGTCCTTGTCTCCATGTCCATTCGAGAATCTGGATCCGTGGAAAGTAGAGAATTCAGGCTTTCGGCATCCGAGCGATTTGAATAAAGATACATACAGCTTTTCAGCAGATTGAGGATCTCCAATTCGGTTAGATAGGTCGGTGGGTGGCTGTTGTGCCTCGGCCGGTGCAGGTGTAGACGAGCGAGAATGTGTCGGGCTGGGTGTAGCCACGCGGGAGTCGCCTGCACTGGGGACAGCGCCGCCCACTTTGGCCTGCTGTCTTTTCTTCAGCTGCAGAGCGTGAATTACTCGCATAAGTCTATTCAGCCAGTCGAAACTCTTTCGATAACACGTACCATGGCTCGGGCACGAGCAGCCTTGGCAGCGCGGTCGTCCGCTGACATTGTTACGCCTCAACAAGACACTGACTAGAGGACTGACCCCTGTATCGGACGGCTCCCTTTCAAGAAGGTTGAGTGAGAAACGACTCGCTGGCTGCTCAGCCAACTAAAAAGGTCGCCAGAGGTTGAACGTGAGCGGTGGTCGTGGCTACGAAGTATGCCGGTAGACGCGCAAGGTACGATGCGACTGAGTAGTATCAGCATATCTGCGCTGGTGGTCACAAACTTTGAGCAAATAAAACTTTGGAAACATATGAATTTGTATCATCCTAAGGTATGGGGGCACTGAGACATAAAGAAGAGAGTGGTAGCAAACAAATAGCAACTTTAATAAGAGAAAAAAAAGCAAGTATCAAGGGGAGGTGTATGGAACAAGGCAAGGAAACGGCTTCCAGGAGATACGCTTAGAATAAACAGAAACATGCAAACGAGGTTCGTAAAGACCGACTCTAGGGCAACTTTCCGCGGAAGCGGTTACGCAGACCCAATGCGATGCTACCACCACTATACGCTAAGAGATATGCCGGCAAAAACAGACGTGAAGTATACAACCGAAGAAGGAGCAAGGGTATGTCGTGGTATCCAGATTATTTACGCCCAGACCTATAGAATGGCCATTAATTAGTTTATAGAAAATGTGAAATTGAAGATACAATATTTACCCTGAGAGTGCTGTCCCAGCTACCAGTGCAAAGAGCCATACCATCTGCACTAACCCCCAAGCAACTGACACGGTTCTCGTGACCCGTGAGCACTCCTACGCGCTCACCTTTGAGCGTATCCCAGACATTACACGTCCAGTCGTCATAGCCACCAAATAGCACACGGCCAGAAATAGAGAAGGCGACTGATGTAATTCCGCAAAGGATATTGTCGTGTGTGAAGGAGTTAAGTTCCCTGTCCGCTCGAATGTCAAAGAGTCGGCACGATGCATCATCAGAGCCGGTGGCAAATGCGTCACCGTTAGGGAAGAAGCTAAAATGACGCTTGTTCGTTAAGGTTATGTGGATTTGAAAGGAATGCACTCACGAGACGGCGTTGATATCTGATTCATGGCCAGTAAAGGTCTGGACCGCCTTGCCGCTACGAATGTCCCACAATTTAGCAGTGGCATCGCATGCGCCAGAGACAAAGACGCTAGAATTGGGACCCAGAGAAAGACTGGTGCGACAGCGGTGAGTATCGATCTTTTCCCAAATGAGACATAGACCAACCTCATAACATCACCTGTGTGATCGCTGAACTCGACAACACGAACACCCGCTTCGATATCCCACAACATACAAGTCATATCGCCTGAACTCGTCACAATTTGTCTATCGTTGATGAAACGACAGCAGCTGAGGTACCCGGAATGAGCGCTCAACTCGCGGGCGCCTTTATTACCCGTTCCCTCCTTGACATTGAGATTGTATATCGAACAAATGTTGTCGAGACCGCCACAAGCAACAAAGTTACCCGAGGGAGAGTATGCGCAAGTCATGACCCAGCTTGACCGGAGAGGGATGGCATGGACTTTGTTGGTGGTGTAAGCATCCCAGACAATCAACTTTCCGTCCTGTGAAGCAGAGACAAGATGCCGACGGTCGGTTGCCCAGTGCATAGCATAAATTTTGGCAAGATGACCGCGAAGGCCGCGCCGAGGTCGCATTACGATACGAGGGAGAGAGTCCACCTCATTAGCCATCGCCCGCACTTTGGGACGGTCAGCATCATACGGGAGGTTTGTGGAGGCGAATACGTACGGCTCGTGTCTGCGGACGATTCTCGCTTTGCCCTGATCTTCTCCTTCAAGCTTTCAGCCTCTCTCCGCGCGGCCGCGATCCTTTCTTGGATATCACCCTGAGCTTGCGACATATTGGTGAATTAGTAGGTGGAACGAGTGTCAATTGCCAAGTCTAGAGGACGTGATCAAGATAAGATACTCTGGCGGCCTAAGCGAGTTTGTATGTACCTTCTGAGATGGACTTTTCTTGAGTCAAAGGTGTGAAAAAGACGGTGGAATGAGGTTTTGATAGCTTGCGTGAGAAGTTGCGCCGATGCGATTGCACGCTATAGCCAGTACCTGATAGCCTTAGGACCGCCAGATGACGAGGTATTGGTGAAGGAGAAAGACGAGAAATGTGCTGCGCTGGACGCGGACGACGAGGAAAGAGAGAAAGATGGGTGAGACGGAGAGAGGGACGAGCCTGTGTTTGCGACTGTCACCGTTCTGATGCAGAGAGACCGGCCATATTTCAAGCTCCGCACCGAATGCCAGGCACCCCTGGAACCGCCTAACCGGCCGCTACCGATACTCAGAACTTAGAGTTCGAGGCTTGGAACGAAACCACTAACCATGCCCTTGATAATCTGAACGCATTCAAGAAACACAACAAGATATGTTATTCGCGAGAGGTAAGAGCTCATTACTACGTGTATAACAAACCCGGCTAATTAACTTCGATCGTATAACAACACAGTACTTAAGGCTATTAGATCGCAGCTACAGTGCATCTTGTACCCCCACAATCCAAACAGTAGGAAATGTGTACAGTCCTTCAAAAAGTACAAGCCCCATCTAAGATGCGTGACACCTCTGTCATCCAGCAGGTATCCCAAAGTCTATGCTTGATACTTGAATCCACGCTTCTACGCAGAGTACCACCTAGGCCGCGGGGCCCTCGCACTGTCAAAAAGTAGCTGCCGAAACACTCCTATCATCGCTGCTTGACAGGAAAGCAGTTGTCTCCTTCGCCTCCTAATCCCCTAAGCTGGGCTCGGGCGCTCTGCGTTGCCTTGTCAGACAAGCTTACACGGCTCCGTGGGTGCTCAATGCATCACGGTTATGTTGACTGTTTCAGTCACTTTCTTTCAGAGTGCTGAGCTCAACCATCTAAATAGACGACCCGTCACTCAATGAGCCAAATAACGCCTATCCTACTATCCTCAATCGATGGAGTAGTTAACGCGCTCACTAAATTCTGATATCGATGAAGCGTGAAAAGTGCGAGTACGGGTGAGTCTGCAGCCTTGGATTTCATCGCGAGCACTTACACACATCACGTATTTGCCCCGTGTTCCACTAAAGTCCGAGCAGCGTCGCGTTTCTTACGGCCCTGCGTAATGGTTGTTGGCTGTCCAATATGGATCACCTGAGCGGCGCTGGACACGCAAAACCCGAAAACGTATACGGCAACCCTGTTTATCTGGATGTGCATCTCACTGCTAGTGATACATGTTACTACTCGTGCTGTGAGTAATGCTATGCGGCCTATCCTAGTCTTTCCTACTAACCACTAGGTCGCCCGGCGGCACATCGATCTGACCACGGCCGTACTTTACGGGACGCACAAAACACCCTGGAATTGTCTTGAACAAACAAAGGTGGAGGAAGTATGGGCGAGCCTGAACTGCGTATGCATCCAGTACCCGTGGAGTTCACCCAAGACGTTCCAGGAATGATAGGGAGCTGTCTGCTACTCGGGTAGAATCAAATGGAATCCCGCTCTACCAAGAATCTTTGACCAATACGGACTGCAAGATGAGTCACTGCCTTATGAAAAATTTCCTATTATCCAAATCACGTCGTCGCTGCTTTTCGCGTCCTATGCCAGGTTAGCAGTGGCGGTGATCACTCTAAGTATGCAGGACTCATGCGCGCAGATACAACAGCCAGTATATTGGTCTGTCCGATACAGGATCAAAGCTGAAAGGCGACAACACAGTCAGAGAATCCCGAGAAGAACTACGATCATACGTTGAACGCAGCAGAGCTATGACATAGATGCACCGTCGTCGCCACTGGAGCCCAATCTTTCCCGAGTGGTATACGAACATGCTTTGTTTTCACAAATTTGACAGCATCCTGTGCGCAGTCTCCCGCAATGACTCCAGCCATATATGCCTGTAACCCAACTAGGGCTCGGCGCCGCTCGAGTACGTCGCTGTGCCGCACGGAGAAGCGGGCTCTCTCGTGCAATTCCTGGGATTCCAATGACCAGAGGTTGACTGCTTACCTTTAATCCAATAATGTGCGAAATACTTGCCGCCGTAGTATAAGTATAGGAATACTTTGGCCTGCTGAACTCCTCACTACCTCTCCCGTTCCTTCCTCATTCCAACTCACTCTTCTCCTTTGAACTCTCACAACAAACAACTATGGCAGCCAACGGTGACCGTACGTTGTTCATCTGGCTTTCGCATTTTTTCTCTATTCACTTTCGATCGCATTAACAGACTGGAGACTTCAACTCAACAACCTCTTACAACGATCATACGGTACCGCCGCTTTGCGATGGGAGTGCCAACAATTCGGCCCCCAGCATACAGCTCCATGGACTGTGGTAGCGTACAGTAAGAAAATTTCTACTAAATACAACACCAAAATGCTTATTGCCTGTCTACTGTTTCTCTAGTCAATGGCGTCGAATATGGGCGTGGACAAGGGCATACTCAAGGCGACGCGAAAGAGCGAGCCGCTAACATGGCCTACAGCGGCCTATTTGCTGAGTTGTCCCGTATGCACCGTTAGACACCATTTGTCTTGGTATGTGTCTATTTGTGCATGTTCGCCCGCGTGCTAACGAATTATCAGGCATTATGTCTAGTCTCATCTCCAACCCTCTCAGCGTAAACTTGAATCTCTCGATGTAGCCTTAGGTTATTTGGTGTATCTTCCTCTTTTCGACTTTCCTAGCTTTCCAAATAATTTTTATGTTTACTGCGCCGGTTTTCTCTTCAGATTATGTATCTCATGACACTCCACATGCATCCCATTTACTGTGCATACCAGACTTGGACATTGATTGAAATGCCATCTTACTGTCTAATCAGACGCTGGGGGCGCTCAATGCCACCAGGCTGTCGGGACCTACCAAATCTAGTTGTGTGGCCGCTACAACACCAAGTTGAGTGCGTTCCAACTCATCTTTGCGACCGCGGACATATTTGTACCAACCTCATGGCCTCAAATGTCGAAGACAAACAAGGAAGGCTTGGTTTTTGATAGGTTGAGAAAAGCCCTAATCGCAGTGCGCAGTCACTTCCTTAATCATCCTTCAAATAAAGGTTGCATCGACGAAGCCGACTCGGACCAGTAAGCTCTAATCAACAGAGTAGAAGACCTCACGGTATGTTGTTTTTCATTTTAGTATCCGTTCTTACACAGCTTTTTGCTTACTAGTAATAGATACCCCTGAGTTCAACGCGTTAGTCTCGCGGGAGAACACGCACACAATGTCGGTCCAAGTCTGGGTCGTGTACTCATGCTGCACCGCAGAGCATGCGCTTCAAGCCCATTCACTGTATGCCACACAATACGGAGATTCCAGAGCTCATCAATGGGAGGGGCTTCTTCCTACATTTATGCATCGCTTCCTGTGACTGTAGGCTTTACTCCTCTCCTCAAGTAGCAAAGTTCGGAGAAGTGGCACTTCTTCTCGTTTAGGTGCCCGCTTCAGTCGGCGGGTCGGAGCAAGTGCTATGAAGAAGACATTGCAAATGACTGGGGAACCGACCGGTGCGTGTAAGGCTTCCCGCTGGCGTTCGCGCGGCCTTGAAGCATCCCGAACATCTAACCCAGTTCAACGCCAACTCGCTATTGTTCGGCTTTCGCTGCGTCCTACTCATCCCAGCCCCTATGACAGAGCCACTCCTACCTCAAATTCTTTTTGCACGGTTTCAACATTTGCATGATCTGCAACATTGTTACAATATTCGAAGTCCAATGAGATCGCCGAGTCGGCTTCTTCCACACGCTCCAGCTAGAGCAAAACGACCCTTCTCGTGTCTGACGCACGACCAGCACTTCAGGCCGTATAAAGATCTGTGGTCGGGTCAAAAAAATGTAGCAACAAAGTACGGAAGGCACAATGAACAACGGTACGTCTTGGATGTCGCCTCTGCGAGCTCTGTCTGACGAGCTAAACATTCAATTCTTTTATAGAAGGCACTGTCAGACTTAACAACCGTAAGCCCTCATGTTTGGACGCTACAATAGCTGATACCGGCAGAAAAATAACGATTTTCTATAGACCTTCAGGCGACCGACCAGGCGCATGCGTTAGTTTGGGTGGATACCAAAGCTGGTCCCGACCATGAGCCGATTTGGACCTCTGTTTGCAAGAGTGGGTATTCCTTAGCTCTTTAACATCTTTTTCTAATATTTCATTTAGTTAACGGGGTCGAAGTAGGCAGAGGCACAGGTCCTCTCAAGCACGTAGCCAGAGACGTGGCAGCACGTCAAGCACTGGAGACGCTCGGTGTCGCGGTCTGATTGCGTCGACGACACCTGGAATAGTACGAACCAACCATCACTCGTCTCGACAATATTGCCGCCGCGAGGTGCAGGCTCCTCACAGGCGCTTTCCCAATTTTTGAACCAGTCTCTGTTCTACTCTTTACTTGCGGTCTTTATTGTATCGATCTCCGCTTGTATTGATTGAGGACCATGTCTGTGGCATGGTCTGATTTATTTCAATTTTTTCTCGTGCCTACTTTGATGAGAGACTCCATTCTTATCACCCTCTCTTCATGAAGTCCGTCCCTCTTCTCGGAACTTGGGGCGACCAGCGATACTGCGAAAGAAAGTTTCACGATAGAAACTTCCATTGTTGTAAGGGTTATTCTCAAATGCGGGGCGCGTCGTGGTCTGCTGATTTTTCTGTTATCTTCGCAGTGATAGCACTCCGGCGACCTTGTAATCGGTGTGTTAGAGTTACATTGTGGTATTTTGCTCGCCGTCGTGGCGTCGCGATACGAAACCCTGCTGATGAACAACCTTCTCTAGTCCCTCGGCATATTCAAGTTCCTGGGTCGGGGTGTGTCTGGCTATCAATGCACCGTGCTTTACGGTTACACATGTCAAGACGGGCTGCTCGGAGCGACACAAGAAATGAGTCCTCTGCAATCGGTCGGGATTCAGCCTGAGCACGCCCGGTTGTTCCGTCTGCTAAACGGAACATATCAAGAGAACTCAAACGCTGTCCAGCTTCCTTCTGCGTCACGAGGCAACACTATCACAGTAAGTCATTCATATTCTCCCAGATTGTCCAGTGCTTTCTGAGATCTGTGGGTTCATCTTCTAATAATTGGCCCTGTCTTACTCGATTTAGATACGGGCACTAGAATGAACAGCAGAGATATGCCACTACAATCCATCGTGACGCAAATTGTTATACGTAGTATTCTTTGAATCATGGTTGGTATGCCATATCATGAAGCCTGTGAGTATCTCCACATAAGTCTGACGTACTATCTCATCGCCATTAAGCCGCCAAATTCGAATTTAGCGATGTTGGACAGCGTCTCGGTCTCTAGTAATGGTCTCATCAAGAGAGGAGATAGAGTACAGCGCCCTCGCTGGACTTTATGATCCGGTATCGGCCACCGTTATTGGTAATACGACCCTTTCCCGACATGCTTTGCTGCGAACAGGCAAGTGCTCGTCGTGTCTGAACTGTCTAGGCCAATGATACGGGTGCTCGTCCTAGGGTGTTCGATGATATGCGCGCACAACTCGGGTCTGCGCTCCGTTGGCGCTTAAGAATTCTTGCGCTGCACAACAGATCGGGCAGCTTGATGAATATACCGAAACCGTTGGTTCCCACCAACGCGCAAAGTGAGCACTGTCCATTACGTTCACTGCTTCCAACGCTGTTACTGACGCCGTCTTGTCTCGCAGATGCCTACTGCTGCTAAATTGCGTAGCTGGTGTATATCATTGGATGCGGAGGGACCTGAAGTGTCCTTGTTTTTCCGTATTTCATGGCCGAATAACAGTGTTTCAACAACCAGACGACTGAGAGTATTTCCCATGAAGCGACGGCGGTCATTTTCAACGGCTCATCCAGCGCATGTCTTCAATTGCTGTGCGACATGCAGGTATTTGCTCGGCCAACCGAACTTGCTCTTTACAGCAACGGATTGAGCGACTAGGCTACGAGGTGGTGAAATAGTTAACCCCCCCGGTTTTCACTCAATGAAAGTATGGATCTAAAAATTTACCGGAATGGAATCAAAATGGCCACTCCTCGACATAAATAGGTCAGTTCTAACTGTCTGGATAGCTCACAGAATTTTGCACATCTTCTCTTCCTCGTAAACAGCTACTCCAAGCCTCCTCGTATTCAGCTATTCACCAATCTCTACAGTTATGCCACAAGGTGATTATGAATGCATTAGAAATTATCGTGGCCATACTGATGCCTCGTCTAGGTTCTTACTTCACCAAGCTCCACAACCGTAGGATTCCAATGTTGTTGAGCCTTTGGCCATAATTGAACTCAGGCAAACTATTAGACTTTCAGAAAATACATATGGATCATGCCCTTAGCGTCGAAGCGGAAAACACCAATAACGAATGGAGAATTGCAGTGAAAAGTATGTGATGTCTGGTCGTTGACCCAGCCTCTTGCTGATATTTCCTCTAGTAAACGGGGTAGTAAAGGGAGAAGCTAGAGCTACAAGGAGGGCAGACGCGCAAGAGGGAGCAGCCCTCCAAGCGTTACAGGCCCTCGGGATTCCTTTTCGAGCATAGAATAGAGTAGATCATTCGCATATGCCCTGTTGGTTCTTGCATACTTGCATGGCGCCCAGCGGGCTCAAACGACATCTACCATTTTTGTGTTAACGCATAAATTAGAATTCCGATTCAATTTCCGGATTTGTAAACCATCGTTGTTCAACTTCCACCCTCCACTCTCCCATTACAACATGTCCAAGCGTCCGATTTTTCCGTTGCTTGTAGCTGGAGTCACCGGTAAGTACGAAGCTTTACATAAGAGAAACGACACGAGCGTGCTGAGATCCGATTCCAAAGGCATCCTCTCTGGTGTTTATATCTTCAAGCCTCTCCTCGACAACCAGCCACCTAGGTACGGAATAAACGAATAAGAATCAAGACTGTTTTTGATATATTTGCTGGAAATTTTGCAGCGCTGATCAGCCAACCAATGTTCGGAGCAATGAGACTGTTCCGTCACCGAACCCCCAGCAACCGTCAGATGGGACTGGAACAGCCACGCCCCAGCGGGCTGAGGCTCTTAGCCAGAATGCAGGGGCCAAAAGCAAATGAGACTTGGCGTCCTTACTCCGTCGCGAAATGAAGGGGAAGCCATTATGTTTTTGAAAGGCACAGATACACTGTAACTACATTCATGTGTCTACATCCGCCCTCACGCGGGGGCTGTGCGACTGCCGTTAGATGACAGCGCATCAGCCCGACATTCCCAGATCTGCGCGAATTTCGTAAGTCTAGCGAGATCATTACTGAACTATACACTGTTCCTACCTGAATGACGGTCTCTCCGAGGAATATCATCTCCTTTCGGATCTCTTCGACGATGAGATCTTGTATCTGGAACCAACGCTCGTGCTCACCCCCGCCGGCCCCGGCGCGCAGATGTACTTTGTACACGGTGTTTTCTTTGTCTCGAGTAGTGCCTGCTACAGACTCGTGTGTAACATTGGCGACAAGGTCATAAACAGCCGAACTGCGTGTATCGGGGCTGTCCAAATCTGTTTGGAGAAATAAGTCGACAACACAGCAATACTGTGTTATACCAAGCTCACAGTCTCTGAAATCTAAACCTCTTAGTGGGAAATTAACAATAGTAGGGTTTTTCTCCTCCACAAAAACATTTTTCGTGAAACGTTTGAAATGTAGGATGATATAGGGTGGTAATTTTTGCAGCTTGAAACGACGCAGCTGGCCTGCGGATTCCTGAAAGGGAAAATATAAAACTGAATCCCGAGAGCGCATAATCCTGCTAACCTGGGTAGTGTTTCCGTCGTATTTCGCAAGAACGGACTGTATACTGACTTGAGGAATAATATTCTTTTCAACCGCGTCCTGGAACAACGGTGGTGGTGGCAGGTCAACCGCCAAGAATAGGAACGGAGATGTCATTGTTTTTATTTCTGCTCAGCGAAGATCATTAGTGGTATTGCACGCGCCTTAGAGACAAGATATACCCCTGTCAATATCAAAAAGTGGTTTCGCGCTCTCTTGGATATTGGACCGCACGAGGACTTGCTGTGTTTCCATTCTCAACTCCCCCTGGAAGGTGGAGAAGATGACACCTATAGGTCGGGTATTAGGGAGATCATTACAGTCGACTCAGGCACAATATGACAGACTCGAATTGCGTTTCCTTGTACCTCCAAAATCCTTGTGGAGAGAATTAAGCAGCCACGACAAGAAGTCCGCGGGGTCTTCTTGTTTTTCCAGACGAAATTTACCCGCACTGGCCCGTCCTACTTCTTGTAGGAATTCATGTGGGCTAACTTGACTCTTGAATAGCCGAGGGTTCCATACTTTCTTTGCGAGGGTAGCGAAGCGCTTTAAGAGTTCTGACTCTTTGCCACGGAAATTGGACAGCAGAAGATAGTCGCGTAGAGGAGGAACATGGAGTAGCGAGTGAATAATGACATTCATGTAGTCGTTTCGCTTGATATTGTTCAGACCGATGTATCCAGAAATATACGGCTGGTGAGATAGGTCATATGATGGCTTGGAAAGATGAGCAGGCGTAGAAAGACTAGAGACAGAGGCCTTCGTGAATGACGGTGCTAGAACGAACGAGATGTCTTCCAGTGAAGGGTCGGAGACAGGATATCCATCAGGTAGCACATATACCTTATCACTAGAAGTCAGAGATATCTGAATTAGCATAGGAAAGCGGTAATCTCACCTTTGTTGTCTCGAGGTTGATGAAAACGTGGTGGTCATCGTGTATGGCGTGAGCGTACGCGTATGAACTACGTCCCCTGCCTTGAAGATACTTTCCGCACACTAAGCATCCATAAATGTTAATGTCGGACGACGACACGGAACAGACTTTCTCAAAGTCAAAGTCGAGGGCAGCACGGTTGATCTATCGCAGCACTTGATTAACTGGCAAGATACGAGGTCAACTATAGCCATACCGTATCAAGGTACAGGTCGGACGCACGGGAGGGTTCTAGCACCTCTGCGATATTGTCGTCCTCCTCTTCATTGTCGTCCTCCGTCTCTATCCCCTTTGCTTTGTTCAAGCTTTCTGTGATATCTTCTTCGAGCGTGCTGCCTTGCTCCGCTCCTGCTACGCGTGTTCTCTTGAGAGGTCGATGGTCCACTTCGTCGCGTCTGTCATCGTTCTCAGTGACACTGGCCATATGATGGTGCTCCAATCAGCGTTGCGCCTCCTAGTTCGAAGATACAACCGCACTGAATGCGAGGTGATGAGCACAAGTACAGTCACCGCAGACTGAGGCAGAGTATGGTCGGTGCGATGTGAGAGAGGGCAATGGGCGCTTTAGTAGGTGGCGTAAGACTTTTCGGCTGTGGCAGCCACACTGCACACTCTTACCCTCCTCCACTCACCTCTGTCGGGATTATCTTGTTGAAATTTCGACGGGGAATCTGAGCAAGATATTGTCCTTGCTGGCTTCGGCGACGTTCCATACTCGTTCGTTCATGCTCCATTCTCTATCACGTCGCCATGTCGCGGTACACCTCAGAAGGCTCTCTACCTCAGCAGTCGTACGGTCTCAGGTCCCAAATGCTCGCCTGGAGTTGGACCCATCATTCGACGAGTTCATGAAGAATACTGGTGACATGCGTAACTGGAAGACTCAGGTTGACCGTAGTACTCCCAATACGGATGCCACTCGAGGTCCACCACGAGAGCTGGAAGTCTACCCTGACGACCCCTTCGCTTCCAAAGACTATCTCTCCTCCGAAGAACTTGATCTGCTGGAAGTTACGGAGGACAAACACACCAGAAAATCTCCAGCTGCACGCTTTGGCAGTCAACAACATGGAACTATAGTGATGCCGCTTGAACTGCAGCGTACAATCACAAAATTGATTTCAGGTATGTCTATAGGTAACCTTATAGCCAAATTCCTCAACGCGATCATTTAGGCTCTGACAAACCAATGCTGCATGTGGATGCCAAACGTTTGTTCTTGGACGAGAGTGGGAACCAGCCTGAGTGGGAACCATCTTACGACGTTAAATACAAATCCAGAAGGCAAGCAGCCCAGCACGCCGAGCGAGATGGCACCGCCTTTGCATCGGTCGCTTTACCATCGCACTATGCTGCAATTGTTGCAGTTTTGGATCATGTCAAGCAGAGATTGGGGCCGGGCTGGAATGCTCGTCACATCATCGACTGGGGATCAGGGACTGGGAGTGGTTTGTGGTCAGTGTCTCTGCATCTATGCGGAGTTAATATTGACACTCACTCGCTGTCATAACAGGGCAGCCGCCCATGTTTTTCAGAAATCTCCACCCTCGGGCTCGATTGGAGAACCTGTCGACACCCAGATCGCAAATTCCACAATTGAAGCATATCTCGGGCTTGACAAACGGGAAGGCCTTGTCAACATTGGTCGACGGCTGTTAAAAGGTACACCGATTGTCCTCAAAGTTGCGTTAACGCTTATTAATTTGCGGCAGATGTCAACCTCGGAGATCTCACAGTGACATGGAACCAGGCTTTCAAAGAATCACACAAAGTACCCCACTCGGAAGGCAATGGCGTAGTAGCGCTTTCTGCATTCATGTTATCCTCTATGCAGACGCCTCTGTCCCGAAAAGCTCTTGTAACGGAGATGTGGGACAGCGGTGCGGATACCATTGTAGGATTTCTCCATCTCCTCATGGTGTATCTCTCACAGCTCTTTTTTCCTAGGTCATTATTGATCACAGCACGCCAGCTGGGTTTGAATGCATAGCCACAGCACGAGAAGTTCTTCTACGAATAGGCAGGAAACGCACCGAGGATCCCGAGACTGACGACTTGTCTGTACAAGGATGCCATGTTGTCGCACCGGTACGTGTCGTGCCCGGCGTTGACGGCGTTGCATTGAATTTGTTCCTGCAGTGCCCTCATGATCTGGCTTGTCCATTGTACCATCCAGGGTCTAAGCGTCTTATATGCGGGTTCTCGCAGCGACTTCAACGACCTGAATTCGTTCGCAAAACAAAGCATTCCGGTCAAGGTCATGAAGACACTGGGTACTCCTATGTTGTCATCCGCAGAGGCTCACGGCCAGCGATTACTGGGCAGAAAGTGGGCCGCGTTGGAGACGTTGGAAAAAGGGAGCTGGAAAAGATTGCACAGAAAGACAAGCCCTTGATCGAGCTGACAGTTGATGAAGAACATCATCCGGCCTTTACGGTTCCCGCAAATACTGCCAATTCTGACTCTCTGAGTGCCTCTCACCAAACAGATGCTCTCGGGGACAGCGATATCCAGGCATGTTCTTCCTCACTTGAGACGCAAGAGTCTCTCCGATCCGAAGCGTATCACTGGCCCCGGCTTGTTTTTCCTCCATTGAAGAAGAGTGGGCACATAATTCTCGACAGTTGCACTGCGGAGGGTGGGTGCGCGTTATGCCATGGTACCCGGCCTTATTCGCTGACATAATCTAGGCAAAATCATGCGAATAACAATCCCCAAATCCCAAGGAAAGCAACCGTTTTACGACGCACGTAAATCTAGCTGGGGAGATATTTTCCCACATGAGCCCAAAAACCGGCCTCAAGAGAAACATTCGCCCCCGGGAACGCGATCCTCTGGGGAAGCTGCTTCTTCGATGGGGTCTCAAGTCAGTGGTAAGCGATTCAAACACGATGATCGGCGACACAAAAGTTATACGAGGCTGGCTGAAGAGTTGAATGAGAATAAGAGGAAGTTGCGCCAACAGAAAATCTTAACCGCGAGGGATGATTACCTGTAGACTTGAAGTGACTTACCCTCTTTCATCTGACCACCCAACTCATCTTATCATTAAATTCTCACAGAATATAACCATCGCTCAGTATCGCAAGAATTAGGATAGATTAAGATATATAATACTAATAGTCAGATATCCTTATGCCAGGACCTTGTCGCGTGCTCAGAACTACCTTTGTGATTGCATTCACTAGACATCTGTGAGTAATAATCTCAGAAGACATTCAAAGTTACATACCTGGCTTAGGTCCTCCTTTGCCTGGTTGGGAGTTTGTATCCCGTACATTGCCGGTCGCGCGTTTCACTAAGCCAAGGAAATATCTGAAATTGTTCTCGACATCCTCCACAGGGAAATCCATCTAATAAATAGAACTCAGAGCGACATTCGCACGAGGTCATGAAACCGTACCTTAGCGATAGGCTGACGAATGGTCCCTTGCTGATCACCGGCCCATTCGCTAGTTCCCTTCAAACGACGAATATACCCTGCAATGTCCTCTGTCACTGTACCTCTACGTTCGGAAGGCATCAATCCACGAGGGCCGAGGATACGACCCAGTCTTGGTGTGATAGTGCGAATCAAGTCAGGTGTACACAAGAACATAGTTGCTTTATGTGTGCCGTTGATGACCTACGTAGAATATATTAGTCAAGTTTAACTGGGCAAACACGTATACTCACACCATCAATCAACTCTGGACCACCAACTATATCAGCACCTGCAGCCTTAGCGTCGTCGGCACTTTGACCTTCTGCGAATACAAGAATACGGTCCTCCGACTTGGACTTGGCTTCTCTCGGAAGAGTATAACGACCCTTTGGGACAGTGATACCTTTGCCCATGGCCGTCTTGATAGTTAACTCATAGGTAGCATTTGGTGAGCCGACCTCCACTGCCTAAGATTTGGAAGTCAGGAAGGCGGTGATAGGCTAGTAGCATATAACTCACGCGTAAAACGTTGATAGCCTCTGCCAAAGTCAACTTCTCATTTCCGTACCAGTCCTGCTTTTTCTGTGGAGTGCGCTGGACCTTTGTGGGGGCTGCCTGCTTCTTACGTGCGCTGAGCACGGTAGCGGCATGAAATTGGCGTGTTGAATTGGGCACCTGCGAAGAATTGAGTTCAATTATTTTTCTTGCGAAGTTTCAACATACCAATGAGTTCAGAGAACTGGACGATGGTCGACACCGCGCCGCCAGGACTGCGAATGACATGGTGGACTTGCAAACTCCAGCTGTCCAAAGCGCTCGTTTTCAGCGTTTCGGGCATTCCCGATATTCCTAAAATGGTAATATTCTCTTCCGGTACACTGAGCGTTAAGTATGGTATTAATATTAATGCGTGGATATTCCATTCAAGTTAGAGTTAACAATAGACACTGTGTCCCACACGACGAGTAGAACACGGGAGACAAAACTATTACAAGGTTTATATAATGGAATTTTTCAGAGGCAGGACAAAGTTCAGACCCAGATATACCAGAAACCAGGGATAGGATACTATGTCATTCAACTAGGTTACAGACATTGAACCGAAATAAGTTGTTATCGGATGAAAAAGTGTAGAATACGTCCGCTTATAAGCTTCTCAGATAGTATGCCGTAAAAGCATGGTTTTAACCCGCCGTGAGCTATAGAGCTACCGCTTCTTCCTGTATTTTTATAGACTGTAACTGCGATTGATCAAGGTGCATCCATGTAGACAGGAAGTATCACCCACAAGCTGCCAAATGAGGCGGTTAGCTGCATTAAAGAGAGTGCAATGTACGCGTACAGTTAACCGACCAATAGCCGCATTTTTCTGAAATGCTAATTACGGGAACGGTTTGTAAACCCACTGTAGCCCGTTACATCTCGGAATCGGAGAGTCAGAACCAAGTGGTCACCCCGTCCTTTGCCCCCTCTGCCGTGAGTATCAGAAGGGAGTCCTGGCATTCTATATGTTGCTCATATGATCGCGATGGAATGACTCCCGCAGTCACATTAGGGACCCCAATCCGCCAAACAGATAAGAAGAGAAGTGCACCGCGCTTGGATGGGAAAAGCCGCCGCATCCAAGAGAACGTGTACGGCAAAGCTTAGCGCACCTGTATGGACACGCAAGGCCGCGGAATCTTGAGGCTACTGAATAGATGTTGTGTGACGAGCAACAGCAGGGCAGAGCGACGTTCACTAAATTGTTAGAACCCTACGGCTTTCCATCATGGCAATAAACACGGTTGTCCGAACAGAAGAAAGGAGGATTCCGACTTTAACTGCTGGCCAGAAGTCGTGTTTTCATGTTTTATCTGCGATCATCCGTTTTGAGACCGTATTAAGCATCAAGAACTGCCAAATTTTGGGGCTTGTCAGTAGACGCTGCATCGGGAGAGTGGCAGGAAGACCACTATATTGTGTAAACCGTATGTCGAACGCGTTGTCTGCATCTTTCTGCTTGAGTCCATCTTGAACAGTCCCAGTGGTATGGTAAAGAGTTCGTGCATTAATGACGGATCGGATACTCCAATGGGGGTTACGGGAGATTATATGGACCCCTACCCAGGAGTTGAGGTGACGAACATCGGGGTTGCAAACAGGAGTTGGCCGTAATGCAAGACACTAAATGAACGATGACATCGTGAGAGGACTGGGCCCATACTACGATGGTATGTCCAACTATTACCACCGTCGTAATTACGGCCTGCGACGGCATCCAGACATTCTCCATTTCTCAGATGCACTTTAAGCTACCAACAACGAGGCTTCATGATCGTTGACCATCCCTCATTCCGAGCGCGACATGGTCCGCACCTTCTTTGGGAGACGTGGGCTGTCGTGCGGGCTAGGCCAACCTGGTGCAAGTGTTCAGTTTTCTACTTTGAGAAAATGTGACGCTTGAGCTGAATACCGGACATGCGAAATATGCCGCTCCCAGCTGTTCGGTGCCATGATACGGACTCTCTCTCGTATCTTCGACGCAACGTTTGCAAGCTTTAAAAGAACCACGCAGCCGAAAGTGAGAGCTGACATGGACTAGACTCACCTGGGTAACATCAACTCGATCTTTCCTTTGTTTGAAAAATCGGATTCAGCGATGGCGGTTATGATATGTGAGTGACTGACCGTCTGTTTCCATGGTCCCTTAGTGGGCCGATACATTAGCACGACGACTTGGAGTTACCGGTGCTAGAAGTTGGAACGTTGAAAACCTATCAAATAAACGGATAAGTATTGAGAAGAAGAGGCATATCCTTACCCCTCTCGTCTGTGACCACAAAATATGGAACAACTGCATCTGTGCGAACAGATGTTGTTGGTTGATGATTGAGGCTGATTGCTTTCGTGTACCCGGACCCGTTAGTACTACATCAATCACAATGCGGCCTATCATGGCGATGAGCGCCTCGAGCGCCCCGCCGAGAGAGACGCTCAAAAGCGTCGCAGATTCGGCGGAGTGTCAAACGACGGGCAAACCTCTTTCTCACCTCGACGCGCTCTTCTACTATCCGGCACCATGGCCTCCCTACGACTAGCATGGCAGGCATCAAAGCCGACTACTCCTCTCCGAGTTGCACAAACGTCTGTGCGTTGGATGGCCGCGGGTGGCGACCCCCGACTGGCGAAGGAAGCTGCCACGATGGCAGACCCCAGAGTAGACATTATTCGCCGTACGCTCTACCCCGCAAATGTGCGTAGCAGAGAGTCACCAACTGGAACATGGAGGTCGAACGTCGGGCGGCGCCTGCAACGAGCCATTCCATCCGTCCAAGCACACGAAACCATCGAGCGGGCGTGGCTTTTGCATCAGCGTCACATCCGGAGAGGGAGGCAAGCAGAGCTTGAGAGGAAGTTCAAGTGCATGAAGGAGGCGATGGATTATCTGTACGAGCTCGACCCCAAGCTACACGCGGAGGCGAACAGGGTGGAAGACCCGCGCGTGCGAACACCGCAAGAGGTCCAGCTACTCAAGACATTGAAGGGTCAGGAGAAAAAGGCCATCGAGTCCCGCATTCGTGGTTTGTTCCCTCGCGAGCTTCGTATACCTACGGAGACTCCGTCGCGTGACGGTTGGCGGCACGAGTGGGACCCGCTTATAGCCCCGTTGTAGACATACGTGAGTATTCGTTGATTGATTGGAGCGTTCACTGACACCCTAACGTCAGTCCTATAATACCCATCCACTAGAGCTTATAATTGCGGCACATGTCTTTCGTTGCACAAGGCGTTGAGCAATTCATGGTGTTTACACTGAACGCATATAATACAGAATGATGTCGATACAAAAATGCAGTTCCGAGACTCTTTCACCATGGGCGTGCCAATCGACTAGTATCTATGTCAAACCCTCCGGAGCCGAAGTTCTCTATCGAGTGTTCCCCGGGTCCTCTTGTCGTCCCAGGAGCCTTGTTGATGACAGCTGCATGTACGCCTTCTAGTGCCTCTGTCCACTTCTCCAAAGCCGTATAACGTTTCTTCTCCAACGCATGTCTGGAAGGGATTGAGCTGGTGAGAATCGCGGACATATATGAGACCACTCACTTGCGATCAAGCTCGAGTCTCATAGCGACCTGGTCGATACGACCTTCAACCTTACCTTCGAGGATAAGACCAATGAGCAGCTCTTCGACATCGTTTATCTCGACGTTGAGTTGCTTAGCCGTCAATGTTAGCACTTACTACAATTTGTGAAGTACATGGTTGCATACCTTGGCCAAGAAAGACAGTTCCAATCTCGTATATGGCTTGATGAGGTCAATGAGATACTGCGTTCGCAAACTACGAAGCAGCTCGTCGATGTATAGACGGATGAAGGGATCATCCATGATTGTCGAGCGATTATCTACAAGAAGCGGGCTTTAGACCCACAGCCCATGAGAAAAATGATCCACAAACCTCGCAAGATTTTCTCGGCAGAATGGACTTCTCGCCGTTGGTAGGCATCAACAAGATCCGTCATGGCAGTGATCTGAGGGTCGTTCTTATATCTAATCCACGATTAGCATTCAAACTAGCATGCTATAGTCAATAGAACCCACGGCTTGGTCTCTTGACTATCGAACGGGTTCACCACGCTGCCCATGAGCATATTAGCCAGTACAAGATACTTCAGCACCTGGATACGTTGTGGTGAACCGGCTTCGTCGTAGTTCCTGAACGACTCGAAGAAATCTTCGCTTGCACGGTTCCAGTTGCCTTCACACGGAACTCAGGACAGAACCGATAGTAGTGTCAGAGGGACATACGTTCTCCCATCCACATTTTACCACCGCATTCCTTAATAACGCCCATGATACGAGGGTGTGGAATGGCTGAACGGACTGAGTTCGAAGCGTTGTAGATTTCCTAATAATTGATTAGTACGAGAACGAAGTGCAGCGAATATACAAGGCTCACTTTCAGTTTCTTGAAATTCTTCGTTTCATTATACATTTGGATTTCCAGTGCGTATATTTCCAGCAGTTGAGTCCCCTTTTGGGCCTGATCCTCGCCTTCGGCTACGGTGGATTGATGGAGGTCGCGAATCAACTGCAAAGCTGCTAGGTAGAACGTCCATAGCACGCTTGTCTATACTCACCTTGGCCAGACGCTGATACTCTTTGCGATCGAGCCAAAGCTTCGCTAACTTCAGGTTCGTTTTGACTGACAGACGCTACAAAAGATATGTTATCAGCGGACGATATTCTACACGCAGACGTTTATGGAGCGGGATACTGACCTCGTTCTTAGCCTCGACCAAAGCCTTCTTAGTAGCCTGGTAGAATTTCTCTAATGTTTCAACATCGACTGGTCCACTCTTTCCGCCCCCAACGTAATCAAGAATATTATTGATACTCTTCTCAGAGTAGTTTCGTGTCACTGCGGACTTAGTGTATGTGAGTAGTTCGGTGTAGGTCTTGAGGGCATCCTGCGGTAGACGGAGTTGTATGAAGAGCAGTTTAGTTGACTGTTTCAATGCTTTGAATCCCCTAGAGTCGATGTAAGGCAAGTTCATATTTGACTATAAAAAGCTTAAGCGCACCAATCGCCTTTCTCCTCCTCTTGGTCTACTATAGCTCGAAACTCTTTCAAAGCTTGTTCGGGCTCATCTTCTCGTTTCGCTTCAAGTGATCGTGAGTATCGAAGTATAGTCTGCGCCATACGACGCCCAACGTACACTTGGCAGTATAGTACAAGTTCTCTACGTCCGCGTTGCCACTCTCACTACCTGACCCATCTTCGGAATAATCGAAACCATAATCCTAATGGTCAGGTCAAGTTAAAATAGGAAGTGTATTTGGACCGCGCAACACTCACCCCATCGTCGCTACCTTGCATGTAATCAGCATCATCGTCATCCATAATGAAGTTGATAACACTCTAGATATGCAAATTCGCGTTTCTGTGGACGTCAATAGGCGCATGTTGAAATCACACATAAAAATCGCTCTCTACCTGAGTTGAGTGGCCTTAAAGTGGATAATATTGTCGATTTGGCCGGGTCGTTGTCGTAGTTCAGCCATACAAGCTCGCGCCTCTTTAGGTGTACGCGTCCATTTAACGCTTGTCTGTCACGTGACTACCGGGCGCATGCCATCAAGATTCAAGGCTAGTTTGGAATAAGGAGCAAACTCTCCTGGTTTCTACCTCTTCGAAACGTGCACATGAGCCCTTGCACAATTGTTGCGATAAATATGTCTTCGGGTTACAAGTTCTTACAATTTTAGTTGTTTACTGTTCATGTCACGTGATATGAATCTGTCCTTGGCATTTCCCACCAAATGACGCGTCTCGCCGGACCGGCTCGCGTTTGTGGCAGTACGTTCGACGGTGAGCGAGCTAGACCATTGCCTCCTCCGTTTCTTGTGTCCATACCTTTCTTGGTCATCGACCACTACCTTGTCATGATCTGGATGCTCTTCACGACTTAGAACGACCTCTGGACGACCATGGCGACCGAATCGCTGCAGCAGATGACATCTAATCCTCATTTCAATACGACCCCGTCGTCTAGATCTCGGAGCAGTAACAGGTTGGACGATGTCACTAGTTTGACTTCGTTTAATCCATTCTCTGAAGAAGATGAACATGACCAGTCCTCATACGCACTGGTCTCTTCGTTGATTTCAAAAGTCAAGAACACACTGTCGGCACCGTTAACCTCCGCCACTACAGCGGCTGCCGCTCCATCTGCTGAGAAAGTTAATGCGGCACAGAGTCCGTCTCTTATAGAACCTAGACGGCCTTCCATCCAGTATTCTAATTCCAACAACTCAAACAAGTCAAATCCTGATAGGCCTAATCCCCTGAACGTGGTCCAAGCAAATCCGGCACCACCGCTGGTCTCCCTGACCCCAGTCACATCCGAAGTCCCTTCCTATGTTGACATGGAAAGAACACCATCGCAAGGCGGCTCATTTTATGCCCCTGAAGTACCGGAAGGGGGTGGATACGGTACATATATTCCCGGCTTTCCTATCCAAGATAGTGATGCGCGAAGTATACGAACTGTAGCTAGCACAAACATGAAGAGGTCTGATTCTGTCTCTAAAGTCATACGAAGAATTCGTGGAGAAGGTGCGTGGACGATATAAGTGCTATATTTCGAGCCTGCTCATAATGTTCAGGTTTGTCTCGGGATTATTGGATGGACGACGAGTTGTGCAAAGAATGCTACGACTGTAAGAGCGTTTTCACTACATGGAGAAGAAAACATCATTGTCGCATATGCGGTATGTCTCCCTGTGTTGCAGTATATAATATCTGTTTAAGAATTTCGTTAGGTCAGGTCTACTGCTCCAGATGTGCCTCGAATATCATCAAAGGGGCTCGATTTGGACATGATGGCATGATTCGTATATGCAACCTCTGTCTGGAAAAGCTCGCTAAAGTGGACGACAGTGATGACGATAATCGGTCGGTTATTTCCTCCATCACCACATCTCCTTTCGCCGCGCATCAATTAGGATCGGAGTCAAGGTCGTTCAACCTTGGCTTTCACTCCCAATCTCCATATGCTGCTGCCCAACTCTTTCCTAGGAGCGATTCTTTCAGTCTGTTTTCTATTGCAGAAACACGACGACCACGCGCAGGATCCGAAGGAAGCGACTTTCTTTCCCGATCTGGGACACCAGACTTTCGTGATGAGGGTATTCTCCCAACAAATCACGCACCGTTCCGCCGAGCCTTTACGGAGGAAGACAAGGATCCTATTACCCTGCCAGAGACTTTTGCTAATGACCATTCGCCAGTAGTACCTGGTCAGAAGACTCCTATTGACTTCCCAGTCACTGTCCCTGTATCCGTCGACGGTGCTACCAGTTCTGTGGCATTTCCTGTGAGCTCACCTGATCAGGGATATGGGCTGGAAAGTCCTGGAGGCATCCGATCGCGTTATAATTCTCTGGCAGATCTGCACGGACCACCGTTCATTCGCAGCCGTGTTCAGAGTAAATTAGACAGCTTCGACTTGGGTGAGCCTGGTTGGCGTACCCGACGAGAGAGTACCGCGTACGTGCTTTGTTTTAAGATAGGTGAATTTTACTCACTCAGTACTACCTCAGGTATGCCCAAGAACTCAATACGATATCCATGTCCCACCTACGCGTTATGTTGCGTCAGATGTTGACGACGGAAAACATTCCCAATATTAAGGAATGGGAAGAAACGCTCCTAAAGCTCGCACATCGGATTGCACGTGAACTCACCTTTACCGCTCATCCCAATAGACAAGGTGCAGATATGGATGTCAGGCGGTACGTGAAGATCAAGAAGATACCTGGCGGTGCTCCTAGGGACTCCGAATACGTTGATGGCGCCGTTATAACGAAGAATGTGGCGCACAAATCAATGTTGAAGATGCAGCGCAATCCTCGGGTCATGTTGGTTACTTTCCCTCTTGAGTTCCAGCGCGTTGAAGGGCAATATGTCCATTTCGGGCAAATCCTCCTACAAGAGAAGGACTATCTTGGTAATTTAGCGAGTCGTATTGCTGCTCTTCGCCCTCACATCGTTCTCGTCGAGAAGTCCGTCTCACGGATTGCACTTGAAGCACTAGCAAAGCGTAACATTGCCGTAGCACGAGCAGTGAAGCCATCTGCGATCTCGTTTGTCGCTCGTATGACACAAGGCGATGTATTCTCGTCTATCGACAAACTGGCCCTTGAGCCCCGATTAGGTCACTGTTCCAAGTTTAGCATCCAGACGTTCGACCACCCCCTCATCCCAGGCCGTCGCAAAACGTACATGCGCTTCGAAGGATGTAATAGGGAGATGGGCTGCACAATCATCCTCCGCGGTGGTGACATTGACCTATTGCGCCGGGTGAAGAAGGTCACGCGATTCATGGCCTTTATGGTGCGGAACCTAAAACTGGAGACACATCTGTGGAAGGATTCCGTGATCACACTGCCCGTGTTAACACCAGCAGCCACTCCAGAACCCCTGCTGTGTTCTTCAGAAGGACTAGTGGTTAATCATCTTACGTCCATTTCTACTCAGACGCTCTCATCGCCGCCGTCAAATCTCAATCAGGGGGGATCCAACATAGTAGAACACTCGACTGACATCGAAGGGCTTTCCGGTGAGGAGTCTGCACAGAGACTATTGTCTCGCAGAATAAACGATTCCCTGGAGCCCTATCGACGGACCTTCATCTCGGTTTCTGCTACATTGCGCTTTCCTCCCCCTTACCCCATCCGTCGTATGAAGGAGCTTGACGACGAACTACTGCACGTCAAGCAGGAATGGGAGGATGATCTAATCCGCCGCGAGGAGCGGCCTATGGTTTCACATAGCCAAGAGGTCACTGTCACAGAGGCTCCTATTTCTGCTATCACCGTGCCGGAGCCGGTCAATGCGGAGGAACTCGCTGCTCAAATCGAGTCGCTAACTATTCCAGAGATAGCAGAGATGTCGAGAACGCCGACTCCAGGGGCCATACCTCCCGAGCCACAGGATTATTTCGATTTCCCACATAACCCCATAACATCGATTATCCTGTCTTCATCTCTTGTATCTTCTCCAGGATTTTTGCCTCCCAAGGAAGAATCTCCTATTCAGCCGAAGTCTGTGAAGGACATTAGTCTCGAAAGTCGCCTCAGCTATGTAAAGTGGCAACACGAGGAGCAGCGTCGGATTTGGGAGTGGTACTTGAGGAAAAATCCTGACGATTTCGATGTGGAGAAATATCAGCGCATCAGTCTATGGGAGTTCACGTTACCAATCGCGGAATATGGGCTTCACCGGGCTTGTTTCCCTCCCAAACTAGAGTACATAACCTTCTACGGTGACGGAGATTGCACCCTGGGGCACTTCGTGGAGAAGTCTGTCCGAGAAGCCCTAGTAAAGTTTCTTGATCCAAGTGCTGTTTGTCTTGGTAAAGGCTGTGGTCAGCCGATCGCAAGACATTGCAGAGTTTCTGTCCACAACGAAACTCGCCTGTTTATCGCCGTTGAACAATGGGACGGTCAGATTACCGATCGTGGCGGATATCATGCGCATGCCTCTCCGGATAGCATCATTACTTGGAGTGCTTGTCGCATATGTGGTTCGGCGACACCGTTCATCCCTGTATCAGAAGAAATGCAGCGATACTCGTTCGCGAAATTTCTGGAGCTCCACTTCTACCCTGCCGATGTACAGCTCGTTCAAGGGGCAGGATGTCAACACAACATTTATCGTCACCACATACGTTATTTTGCTAACATGGGAATGACAGTTCGTTTTCAGGCCGATCCGGTCACCCTTCACGAAGTTGTCTATCCGCCTATGCGTATTCGTGTTCGGCCGGAGAGCCAGCTTGAAATCAAGAACAAAGACTTCGACCGACTTCACAACCGGAATAACATGTGGTATTCCGCTCTTATTGACGATTTAAAGCTGATCAACATCGACGCTGCCACCGGCGAAGAAGAGGCAGACGCTTTCTTAACGGCTCATATCAACGGACTCATTTTACGAGCAGACAGGGAGAAGAACGAGGTCACTTGCTTCATCAACCAGGTGTACAAAGGCTCGTCTCCCACCGATACTCTTGCCTTAAACCAGGTCCGTGCGAAGCGACAGGATCTCATCGTCGCGTGGCAGCAAGACTTCGACCGCCTACCGAAGCCGCGTCTATCACAGTCCGACATATGGAATAAAAATGCTAGTCGAACGTCTGCTTTTGGCTCAGTCAGGATGTGGCCGCGTCGGTACGATTTTTCGCACACTCAGTTTGTAACTATGTCGGAGGCCGAAGATTATGGGTCTCCTTCCACAAGAGGGGTGATCGGTGACTCGATGGTATCTGCATCCTCGGCTTCAGAGGCATCGGAGAGCGAGTCCGCCGCGAAAACAGCAAAGGTTGTCCGACCATCTGTAGAGATAGAAAATGATTCCAAGGAGGCAACTGCCGAGTCTACTGCAGAACCAAAAGATCCTGATAGTGATTCGACAATTGGAGCTCCCGCTGGCACTGCAGTGAAACATGTTGCCCCTCAACCAGACGATATAGTGCGCTCTCACCATCCACATGAAGACCGTTGCTTATACTTAATTTAGATTGATTCTGATGCTGAGCATGAACGAGCAGGGCATCTACTGGAACGAACGGTGGTACACGCGTCCAGGCTTCCCAGAAGGGCGTTGCAACAACCTAGCGTCGCGGAATTAGTAAAAAAATACCAGGAATTCTTGCCTGCCCAAGGCGTCGAAGAGCTGGCTAGAACAGCCCTTTCACCCGCTCCGCCAGCTTCAGAGAGTGAGGCGGAAGGGCCTCCACCTACTCGGTATCTTCGACCGCGAGTAAAGAGCAAGGTTCGACGTCCAATCGTTACTAAGAGGACCTCAATTTCCGACTTTGAACAAAGCTATGCAGCCAATATCGCACCCCGATACCTGACTAATAGCAAGCGACCTGCTATTATAAGTCGTATTCCAGGTCCTGCTCTCTCTTCGGCGGAATCTCACCAGGGCTCCCGGCGGACGTCACCTGATAAGCGGCCGTCAATGCTTCGTACAAATACCGATTCCACTATTCGTGGGGGTCGCATATCTCCTCCAATTTCTCGGCCAGGTAATACAGGACCTTTCAGAGGACGCGGGAAACCTACTATTCGCACCATACCCCGCGAGAAAGTGGTTCCATCGCGGTCCGCTAGTGGCTCTTGCCCCAAGAGTACACTGAAACGCGTTCCACCTCCAGGAATCAAGGTTTCTAACATTGCTAAGCATTTCGAGAAGATCAATCGCGATAATGAGCGTGCAAGTCGGCGGTATGCCGTTATTCGAGGCCGTAGGGCACGCCCTGTGGCTACAGCGAGGGCGAGAGTTGAGATCCTAGATAGCATCAAGGACGCTATAAACGATGAGGAAGAATCGGATAGCTCAGATTCTAGTGAGGCCGACGATGAAGGTGATGATGAGGAAGAAATGACCCTTGCCAAAGAATCTGCGGATTCCAATCTTGAAGCACCTTCTCAGCCTCATGCTGCGAGTGCTGACGCAGTTGATTCGTCTACTGAGCCATCTACAAAGCCTTCAGATAAGGAACCTGAGGCCACTGTATTTGAAACACCGCAAGAGGATAAGCTGCTTGAAGCTCCCACTCCTACAGAGGCACAGCCATTTTCTCCCATTCCGCCTCCCGTTCCGAGCACTCCTGCTGCATCCCCTCCTGATTCAGAAATTGGACCTACAAACGACCAAAGACACTCTATTCTTAGAACGCTCGTAGGTTTGTGGCCACAGCAGAACCAGCCCGTTCGTCAAGATGGTGACGATCCTATGTCTGACCCCGAACATATTTTTAGAGGCTCGTCTATGGTTGTACGCACTGACGAGCCTACTTCCATCATTGCCTTGTCTTTGAAGTGAGTATCATTGGGATTTCATGACAGCTTGTAATGATCTTCTTGATTAGTTCACCCCAATATCGAGATATGTTGACGAGATCTCGCGCTGAGAAACGGCAAGCGAGGGAGGCTAAGTTAACGGATGGAGGTGGAGAAGCTTTTATGCCGGACGATATTTCTGTTGCCGAGTCCACCTCAACCTGGGGAGTCGTGAACGTCGAATCCACTGACGATGCTGATCCTACAGAAGAATTACGCGTGCCGTCTTCCAAATTACCTTGGGCAATTTGTGCGTCATCTTTTCGTGTTTATTTTGCGTGCCACTCAATGCCGTCTTGTAGCATTCGAAAGTGGCGGATTAACTATAAGTTGCACAGTGCTCTTCGCGGAACAGTTTGATGCTCTTCGTCGTACTTACGATTGTGAGAAGAGTATGATTGAGTCTCTCGCTCGTTGTGTCAAATGGGATGCTAGTGGAGGAAAGTCTGGTTCAGCTTTTCTCAAGACACTAGGTATAGGCAACAAACTTATGTAAAACGATATATTTTACTCACTTTTGCTATCATAGATGATCGCTTCATAGCGAAAGAGCTTTCTCGGGCAGAACTACAAGCTATGGAGACGTTCGCGCCTGCGTATTTTGACTACATGTCTTCTGCTGTGGTTGCTCATGTCGGTCTTCATTCATACGTGGTATTCACAATCCAAGTCTAACATATTATACATCGATAGCGTCCGACTCTGCTGGCAAAGATCTTCGGCTGCTACAAAATCAGCTTTCGAAAGACTCACAAGGATCGAGGGAATAAAACTCGAGCATTACAGATGAACCTGATGGTCATGGAGAACCTTTTCTATGATCGTCGGTTCTCAAAGGTACAATTCCTTGTGTCATCTTGCAAGCGCTGCTGACCAGTCTCCAGATTTATGACTTGAAGGGCTCCACTCGTAACCGGCATGTACAGTCCACTGGGCGGGAGAATGAAGTGCTCTTGGACGAAAATCTGGTTGAAAGTACGTGGGTTGTGCGGGTGCGATCAACGAATGCTTATGACCTTGTATAGCGGCGCATCTGAATCCATTTTACTTTCGTGAACATTCGAAGCGCATCATGCGGGGATCCCTCTTCAACGACAGTAAATTTCTCGCAGACATCAATGTCATGGACTACTCTCTAGTAGTGGGTGTTGATAGTCAGAACAGCGAGTTGGTAGTTGGAATAGTTGGTATGTCCACCGCTCTTAGCTTCTAACTCTATTTTAATGCTACTAGCAGACTACATCCGTACATATACATGGGACAAGAAGCTTGAGAGTTGGGTCAAGGATTCTGCCTTCCTAGGTGGAGGCGCTAACAAAGGCGAGCCTACCATCGTCGGTCCTCGACAATACAGGCAACGCTTCTTGAGTGCAATGGAGCGATACTTCCCTCTCGTACGTGGTAAATCTTCCTTACGAGTTGCCGATAGCGCCTCACTTGATAATGTTTATAAGATTCCTGATCGCTGGATGAAACAACGTGACGCTCCCGAAGAGGATGGCAACAACCTTCTGGAACTATGGCCAGACTGGTAACCCCTTGTATTCGGAGAGTTTTGGTAAAGTTTCACGCTTAGGAATCCAGTACTAGTACTAAACAAGGACTTACACCGGAACAAATGTAATCTACATACATGCATCGCATACCCTCATACGCTGCAACTCAGATAACGTAGTATACCCTGACATGCCTGTATACAATCCGCATACACACGATCAAATCATAGCTTCCGCATTTTGGTCTTCTCCTTCTCAGACAGCCGTTTCGCCTGTTGCTTAATTTCTGAGGAGTATTGCTCCCTAGTAATTTTCTTGTCTGCACGACGGGATTGTCTCTCAGCTTTAACGGCTTGTTTGCGGGCTTTTTTGTCCTCTTTTGATTCGTTCTTCGGTCTTGTAATGGTGACGAAGGGAGCTGGCAACGGATGTAAGGGCTTAAGCGGAAGACAGATGTGAGATATTAGACGTACACCGCTCGTCCTCATCGACCTCTTCTATCGCCGCAACCTGTCGCCTCAAAGGTCTCCTCTGAACCTTTTCTCCGTCTACCATGGGCAGACCCGTCTTGGAGTCAAGTATAATTTTCGGCGTTATCTTAACCTGTCGTGCACGAATGAGACGTGGGTGATTTTCTAAGTTACTGTATGTAGCTGCCAAGTCACTATTAGTTATTATCAAAGTAGAATATCAGGAGGCGCACTGAGAATCGTTTCACAATCCCATCTATCTTTGGGCTCATCAATGTCAACTGGCATAAGGATATCGTCCTCTACGTCGTCATCGATATCGTCTCGTATTTTAGCCTCACCAAGACCCTTGCGAATGGTATCGAGTTTGTCGACGGCGGTGTTCCCGGCAAGTACTGGCTTCATTTTACCGCCAACAATTTCGTAGTTGTCTAAGAACTCGTTCATCATTGCATCAAAGTCTTCGCGCGAGGTAATCAACTCTGGAGCCGAGTCGGTATCGGAGTCTTCCTCACGTTCTTCCTCGTCTGAATCGTACTCTTTTTGAAGCTAGAGAGGAAGTCGGTCAGCTGGGTTCAAATGGCTCGAAATGACTGTACCTGGTCAAACTGCTCATCAAGAGTTGTAAGACCCTTGTTCCTGAACATCGACGAGCTACTCATGCTATAGCCAGAAGCATCTGAAGTGCCCTTTCGTCTCTTCTTGGCTCCTATCACAGAAAATTGAGGCAGGGTACCAATGGTGTCTCCGCCATCTGAATATACATCGATGTCTGAAAGTGCCGCCTCTGGCTTTCCCTGACCCCTCTTGAATCTTGCAAATCTGGCTTCCCATCCTTCCTCCTCACTTTCTTCGACCTCCTCGTACCCTTCGACCGCTATACTATCCACATCTTCATCTATTCCTTCTTCATCGAACTCGAACTCTATCTTCTCACTTGCTCCTCGCTCACCATCGGCTACTAGCTCTCCAAAGAAGTCGTCCTCCATGTCATCTTCCACAAACTCGTCGTCCTCTAACGCCTCCAAAACCTGCCTCAAATGTGGATCCATTTCCGGTTGAAACCCTGATATTGAAGAGGGGACTGCCTGTTGGGACTCATAATTTCTGGGAATTTCAGACGTCGAAGGAAGGGCCTCTGCGGGGATGTCAATGAGCTCGATCGGTCCCTTGTCCTTGCCTTTCCCCTTCCCCTTCAGTGATAAGGGTGCCTCAACAAGTATACTGTCGACGCCATCTTCTTGCAGTCCTACAGGGCGTAAATGTTTCATATAGTCGTATTCCGTATCATCGAAGTAGATGCCGTAGGCAGCGGCTTCGCCAATGTTAGCGCGATCCTGGTCGTGCGCGAGGTCTGACGACGAGAGGACTTGCTCAAGATCTGCCCGAGACTTTCCCTACAGATTATCGTTAGTGGAATTGTAGTCATTATCTACTGTGGACATATGTATAAAGACCTTTTTATCATTCGGTCTCTCGAATTCCTTCAAGACATGTTTACTAGCTTCAGGATCGTGTATGAGAGGGTCGCGCAGAGACCGATGGACAAGCTGGAAATGCTTCGCTCCTGGTTGCCTGAAGATCGACTTTGGGGGCATTTTGGATTCAAGAGTAAAGAGAGAAGTTGTTGAAAGAGATTGAAAGGAAAATTAGCAGGGAGTACCACCGCACACAGTGAAGCGCTGGGATGATCTAGATTGGAACATGTGCTTACGTAACGCGGCCGGGCGTGTTTACGCTGGTGGCAAGCTCTCGCTCACTTTCAACAACACTGTGAGTATCGCCGTCGACAACAAGGGGCAGATACTCACACCACCCCCACCTCTCTCATCGCCAATTGCTTTAAACTGCTGGATCTTGTCTTCAACTCTGTCTTCGTGGCTGGATCTGGGCAACACATACACACCGGGACCGTAGGTGCTTCAGGGAACATGCAGAAGGAGCATATCCGTCGTGGATTCGCCATATACGTGTTTTTTCCTATCAATTTATAGCTCAAACACGACTGATGCTGTTCTGCTCTATACTAGTCACCAAAAAGTTGTTCTTGAAGTTGATTTCTCCGGCGCGCTATGGGTTAGTTATGCCTGTCTTTGAACTCATTTGCTCGTAATGCTCACATTGGTGACTGCGCAGGGGTACACGGAGATCACAGTGCTTCCTCAGGTAAAGGATCTGAGGGTGATACATCTTCATTCAAGGCAATGCAGTGCGTACAGTCGTTTCGAATGTCGGCTCTCTCATCGTATTCATTGACTTTCCCAATGACAGCCATTCACTCCGTCACCGTGGCTTCTCGACCAGTAGATTTTGTACACCATGACCCCTTGGCCAACTTAAATGTTTCAAATCCGAGCGATTGTCATACACACGCCGAGCTTAAACGCAAGGTATACTCTGCACTGGCAGAAGGCGATGAAGGAGAGCTTTCAATAGCTGTTCCCAAGGAGGCGATCATCCGGCAATCTGGGAGTGCCCACGCTGGCAATATGAGCGAAGGTGGGCTCTCTCTTCTGCTAATGCTCCTAGGCCCCACTCAAATCACAACTATAAACCTCAGCTGCCACCCCCGAGCCGCAGACCCCAGGCTTTCTGTCGCAATCAGCTGCCCCTGTTTTCGAGTTTGCTCCCATTCAGGTCGTGATAAATTATAGTCTGCGCAATCCAGCTGATGGGGTGGAGTTCATTGTACCCTCAGATGCTTATCCATACGTATGTTGTCCAGCTTATGAGCTGCCGGATACTAGCTTACATGACTTATAGCGGGTACCCCATGCATATACGACACCCGCATCACCTGACTCTGCGAGATGCTGGGTGCCATGCATAGATAACATCTGGGAAAAGGCAACTTGGGAGTTTGAGTTTGTCGTGCCGAGATATTTGGAACAGCAAGATGAAAACGGAGACGATGAAGAAGAGCAACAGCCTGGGGACTATCCGACTGTGGTTATTTGCAGTGGAGAACTCCTTGAGCAGGTGAGTTTCGATGGCATCTTATAGGACCCCTACTCCTTCTCACGAGAGTCCAGATATCGCACCCACACAATTCCGCCAAGACTATATTTCTTTTCGTTCAAGCAACACCGACCTCAGTGCAACATATCGCTTGGGCTGCAGGTCCTTATCATGTTCACACCATCCCCACAGATTTGTCGACTGCTGAAGACACGTCTGGCTCTACGCAGCCCCTGATGCATGCATTCTGCCTCCCGGGGCATGAGTCTCAGTTGAAGGCAACCATCTCATTCATGCGGTCGGCTATGAGCTTCTATTCATCCGAGTTTGGCTCGTACCCCTTCGGCTCGCACAAGATTGTTTTTGTTGACGAGCTTCCGACTCAACGCTTCGATGCCGCCACAATATCACTCGTTAGTGTGGACGTTTTGCATGGGGATGATGCTATTGATCAGGTTTACGAGGCGAGATTATGCTTGAGTCACGCACTGGCGTGCCAATGGATTGGCATCAATATCCAGCCGAAGATGTGGTCTGACTTATGGCTCGTAAATGGCCTTGGATTGTATATCACTGGGCTCTACTTACGAAAACTCTTGGGCAACAACGAGTATCGGTTCCGGTTAAAAAAGGATATGGAGCGCGTCCTTTCGATGGATAACGGCTCAATGCCGCCTATCTGCCAACCACAAATCATCGACCCTCCTGAGCCCAACACTCTAGCCTTCATTAACTTGAAAGCGCCCCTTGTTCTTCATATCCTCGATCGACGGCTGGGGAAATCAGGAACCTCGCTAGGTTTATCTCGTGTTCTGCCAAAGGTGTTTCTGTCCGCTATCAGTGGTGAAATGCCCAACAACGCCATTTCCACTCATTCTTTCCTACGAACCTGCCGCAAAGTAAGCGGAATCGACCCGAGATCTTTTGCGGAGCAGTGGATTTATGGTAGTGGGTGCCCCACATTCGGGTTCTCCGCGAGCTTCAATCGCAAGAAAATGGCGGTGGAAATTCAGATGAAACAAGAAGCCCCTGCGTATCAGCATCATGAAAATAATGAACTTATGAAGGTTCTGTTTAAGCCTGTCCCATTCTTCGAGGTAAGATCTTTCTCCCTGTGAGGAAACAGAGGAACGATCCTTACACCTATTCCTAGGGTCAAATGACGATTCGTATACACGAAGCTGACGGAACGCCATACGAGCACGTCCTCGATATCCGAAGTCCAGTAAAACGTTACGAAGTTCCTTTCAACACTAAGTATAAACGAGTGCGTCGTAATACCAAACGGTATCTGGCACGTCAAGCTGCCGCTCAAGCCGCCGCCGAGGGCGATGCAGAGGCAGCAGCGGCCATGGATATGATTGATATGGGCTTCGGTCTCGAGATTTGGGAGAAGGAGAAAGAACGTGAGAACTGGAAAGTTGCCGACTGGACCGAAGAGGATGAGCAAAATATGTCCGGCCAGACCTACGAGTGGATCAGGATCGATGCAGATTTCGAGTGGATTGCGAATATTAGCTTTGATCAGAAGGATTATATGTGGGTATCACAGCTTCAACGAGACCGGGACGTTGTGGCTCAATACGAGGTATGGTGATATATTTGTTGTATCAGCTCGGCTTTATTAATTAGCCATGCAGGCGATCACGGTGTTGAAGAAGATGTCACAAACAGCGGTCGTTTCAAGTACCTTCACAAAGACAGTCCTCGTAACAAATTACTTTTTCCGTATACGGTGCGAAGCAGCCCATGCTCTCGTTACAGTAGGTATCGTATCTCATCCTCACTAAACAAAAACTTATTCTGTATCTGTAGTGTGCTACGCATCGATTGGACTGGATTGGGCTCTTCCACTTGTTCAAGCTGTTCCTCCGATATTGTTACGAGCCGGACGATCCAAACCAAGATCTCTTCACTCATACTTATGTTCCTCGGCCAAATGACTTCAGCGACTTTGCAGAGTATTTTGTTCGGAAGGTCGGTCAACTTATCAAGTAAATTTAACGAATTATTTACAAAGAATACGCAGAGTTTGCTTCAGGCTATATCGCGCGTACGATTCGATAACGGGAAGACGCCACCCATTGTTCGTCAATTCCTGATTGATCAGCTGAGATATAACGACAATACCTCCAATGCCGTAAGCTCTCTTTTTATCCTAGAACCATCAGTAAACTCATACCCGACAGTACAATGATGCTCTCTATATCTGTAACATCATTTCCGCCCTTGCTTGTGCTACAGTCTCCAAGAATCCTCCAGAACGAGGAGAATTCGTCACTACTGATCAGCGACCTATCATGGATCCCACGGATACCGATCTCCTTAAGCAAGCTATGACTGAGATTGATCGCTACAGGAGTATGGATAGGCTTATTCCTTCTGTCCACAATGTCGTCTCGATTGCCACTCTTGAGGTGCGCCGTCTTTGCGGTTAAATTATGGAGATTTCTCACGGTAGTGCAGTTCGTTACCATTCTAGGCCTCGCCAACCTCATTCCCTACGATGCCCGGATACTCGTTCCTCTTACTCGGTAAGTATTTTCAATTCGGCCATAATAATAAAGTCGTCTGACCATGTTGGGCGAGCAGAGAGGGTAATTATACTCAAGTACGGATGGCGGCCTTCGACTGTCTCTTCCTTACAAAGTGGTACACCCCGAGTATCATGCAGTACATCTTGGCTGTGATGGCGAATGATTCCTCACGACTCGTTCGACGACACGTCGCTCGAAACGCATGTCAGAGTTTGGCCTTGCTTGTCACTATGGGCGAAATGGACAGCGGTAAGAAGTCAAAGACCGTCCTTGTTGAGGAGGATGGTGTTGGCCAGGACACCAAGAAGGAGACGAAGAAGAGTGAGATCGAGCTTATGATCAAGGCTTTGAGAAAAGATCCAGAGGTGGGGAAGAATGAAGCTATACGGCAGTTCTTGATCCCTATGGCATTGTAGGTCAACGCTCTGTTTCCATTGACCATGTACTCACACCGTTCAGGTCTCCCGATGCCGATCATGAAGTCCGCTGGTGTCTCTTCAAGTTAGGCGACTTGCTCATCAAGCCTGCAGAAGAGCAACCACCTAAAGTCACCATTCACCTTCCTCCTACGCCAGTAATTGAAGCGCCTCCTCCACTACCCACACCCAAGCTCAAACCTCAACGTTCTTTGTCTATCAAGGCTGGCGGTGCTACCATCAAGAGCCCGCTTACACCCGTAACGATTACTCCAAAGATCAAGCTCCCTCTGAACGGTTCCCGAGTCGATGTCGTCCCTCGTACACCAGTTACTCCTGTGGTAATGCCTTTCATGGAAAGGAGACGCGAGTCTGGTAGTTCATTTAGCAAGCCGCTTAAGAAAGTCGAGATTCACCGACCTCCGAAGGCCTTGCCTAAGAGCCGTTCAGGTGGAATGGACTTTTATGATGAGAAGGCGTGCAAGGCTGCTGTGAAGAAGTTACAGAACCACAAGCGATCATATTTTTTCAGACAACCCGTCGATCCCGTACGAGATCGTGCACCTCAGTGAGTACCGTGACCCTCTATGAGTATACCGCTCTTTCTAAATGACCCTCTAGTTACTTTGAGATCATCAAGAATCCGATGGATCTCAGTACCATGGCCGCAAAGCTTGATCAAGGCAAATACAAAGACAAACTTGCGTTTGAGCAAGATTTCCGTCTGTTGATAAGTAATGCCAAACAGTATAACATGCCCAAGTCTACTGCGTACGAGGATGCTTTACAGCTTGAAAAAGTATTCGACGTCGGTAAGTTCATTTATCTCTTGGAATATCATAGCTAGTTTATTAACTTATTTGCAGAGTGGGCCCGCATCACTAAGACCATTGAGGCAAAGATCCGTGAGACAAATAGCCAGACCCGGACGGCAACTCCGACTTTGAAGATATCGGCTCCCCAGCGCAAGATTGTCCTCCCTGTTACTCCTACTCCTGCGCCTACAACACCTTCGCCTGCGCCTTCTGCTACTGCACCAACCCGACCAACTATCAAACTCAAGATGGGGGGCCTGAAGACCAACGGCACTCCTCTGCCTACGCCTGCTACTGAGCTCGTACAACAAACCCCGAAGTTGAAGGTCAGAAAGCCAAAGGAGCCGAAGTTGTCAGAAGTGCCTCCACCTGCACCCAGAAAGGAGTATCTCGATAGCGGCGATGTAGATGACGAATTGTTGGAAGAGGTCATTGCTATAGAGAAAGAGAAGGACGAAGAACGGAGACAACAGCGAGCTAGTGCCGAGAAGGAGAAAGAGCATGAGAAGGAACGAGAGAGAGAGAAAGAAAGAGAGAAAGAACGAGAGCGAGACAGGAGCCGGCAGCGTGAGCAAGAGAAGGCTAAGGCTAAGCAACAAGAGCAGGCTGCTCCGAAGCTCATCATCGGTAAGCGGAAGAAGATAGTGGCAACTGGCGATCATGTGGAAGACGATGAGATACTCGCTCTTGCTACTCCAGCAAAGAGAGAAAAGTCGACAGCTTCATCCCCCATACCTGTGGCCATGCCTGTTGCAGGTCCTTCATCTGTTAAATCTTCGGAAAGAGGAAGCAACAAGCCATCTCCCGCGCCCACACCCGCACCCCCAGTACGCAACGGGATACCGAAGGGAGAACGACTGGTCGTACCTAGCCCTAAGATTTCTATCAAGGGCAAAGAGAAGGAGATTGCTCGACCATCCCCCGCTCCTAAGCAGAAGGCACAATCCACTCAGTCGTCAGGATCCACACCAGTCAATGAGAAGAAGTGTAAGGAGGTTCTGAAGGCCATGACCAAGCTTCCAGAAGCTGCAATCTTCTTACGGCCGGTGGACACGCAGCTGGATGGGTGTCCTACGTAAGTACCTCGTGACTTCCGCATTCTAATGAAGCTAAGGGCCACGATTGGTTATAGATACTATGACGAGATTAAGAATCCAATGGATTTTGGTACAATGACGGCAAAGTTGTCTGCCGGCGAGTACAAGACGATGGAGGAGTTTGGGGCTGATGTTGAGTTGATTTTGGCTAATTGCCGTCAATTTAATCCTCCTGGCACGTATCCCGACACATGTGCCAAGGCGTTGGAGGGGTTGTGGAAACCATTGTGGGCAAAGACAATGGTGAAGAAGCTCACATACCAGGAGAAGCGTACACTGCAGGGCATCATGAATAAGCTTGTGCAGGATCCACTGTAAGTCTTCGATGTTGTGTGATCACTCGATATTTTACTGACACTTGTATACAGATCGTTCGTTTTTTTGGAGCCAGTTGACCCCGTCTTATTAGGTATTCCCACCTATCACGATGTTATCCCGAAGCACAAAGCTCGAGATCTCCGCACCATCCGCAGCAAGCTGGACACAGACAAGTACGATTCGACCGAAGCCTTCGAGGCAGACCTGGACCTCATGATTGACAACGCGGTCCTGTTCAACGGCGCAGAGTCGGAGGTAGGGCTGGTTGCCATGCTAGTGCGAGACAAGTATCAGGAACTGCTGGCTCCGCTCAAACCTGGAAGTGCAAAGAGGAAAGGAAGTGAAAAGGCGACTCAACAGCCAAACAAGAAGGCGCGGCTTAGTTGAGAAACTTGTGGAATTGCTTTGTACTTGTTATACGCATTTCGCTGTTCTACTATCGTTGTATACAGTACATTAGTTGCTTTAGTAATACCACGGATATCTGGAATTTGTCGTTTAATTGGTATCGGCCACAACACACTGAACTGAGTGTAATAAGCGCTAGATCGAAGCGCTAGATCGATAGGGATCATTTGCCAAGTGCTGGCAGTTGTTGCCAAGACCTTCAGAGGCTCCCGCTGACATCATGCAGCACATCCCTAGGTCCTAGGAGACCGTCGCCGCCCCCCAAAATTCACCTCTTGACTTCAAACCACCATGTTCAAGCAATCTCCGACAACAATTCTGTTGTTGCTCGTCGTTCTTGCCCTTCTCACCACCGAAACGTACGCGTTCGGTGCCGGTGAGATCCCCGAGTTTGCATATCTACACGGTGATCATGTTTCTTAACATTATTGATAACACGACCTGACCTTTTTGTGCTCGATAGACAAGGCATTCAGGCATGGAGACATTGAAAACATCCTGGAGGAGCTCGCAAAGACTGTAGGGGGCGCGGCAGGGGGCGCAAGTCTTTTCGGGTTCGCTCAAGCTTTGTTAACTTCAGGTTCTGGCGGCGGCAGCAAATTTGCCCACGCAGATGTCAAGCGGGTCTATTTTGTAAGTGATTTCTATGAAATGAAGAACAATGTATGAATTAACTCGCGATTCAGGGCAATTGGCTGCGAGACTACTCCCAAGCCATGGACATCGCTGGGCTTAGCAAGTTGTCTGGCGACACGCTCGTTTTGATTGTCTCTATTCTCGGTTTCGTGGTATGTAATCCATGACGTCGTAGTTGCAGACAAGCCTAATTTTCCAAAGACTTTTGGTTTCGCGACAGAGGAATATGAAGTCACAAAAGATCGCCTTGGTGTATACCTTCCTGTCGAACATATCGACAATCCGAAGTAAGTAATATGATCATGTCCTTTTCTCTCTTTCTCACGAGCGGCAGAGGATACGCGGAGGCAGAGGGTGACGCTAGACAGTACGACCGCAGGCTCCGCCCTCCCGTCAATCCCGAAGAACTTGAGATCGACACACGCACGGGAATGAAGGTGATATCTTATTTTTTAAATTTCATGATCCAAGCTAGGGACTTATTATTTTGTCGATACACTTAGAACTATATGGCTACAGAGAATCGCGGCTGGGATACATCTACTGCTCATGTCCGCCGTGTCTTTAGACAATGTATCGACTACGGTCGCCGCGCACAAGGCAGGGAAGGTGCAGACCTGTTCGAGGCGTATCGGCTTCTCGGAACAGGTCTTCACACCATGGAAGACTTGTTGGCTCACAGTAACTGGTGTGAGCTTGCTCTACGCAAGATGGGACACGAGCAAGTATTCCCTTACGTCGGAGACAATGGTAAGATCATCCTTGCTCAAATGAGACGGATTGAACCAACCTCCTTCCAGTGGTTATCAACACCCCGAATGGACGTGCCCCGCCGTTGATTACGGGTACTTTCGGAAGTGCTGATTTCTTGCATTCATTGATGGGCGAAGCAACAGAGTGAGATAACGCTGATTACTCGTTCAAAATTCAGACTAATATACTCTTCTCTCCAGTCATTTGAGTCAAGCCAGTGTCGTTGATCTCTCCAAGAATCTCGCCAACGCCCAGGAGAATGACACAGACTCCTCCGTTATCCGTGATATCCTCAAGAAGCTTCCTATCGGTGGCTCTGATGATGACAAGGTCGATCAGGCTGATGCCATGAAAGCAAAAGCGCAAGCGTACAACTTCAATCCTGATGAAGTTTTGCCGCCGGAAGTGCAGCAGCAGATGTTCCAGTTGCTTAAATGGCGGGATGACATTTACCGTGATATCTTGAAGAAAATTGAAATGGTGCCTGGGTTGGAAACTCTGATCAACACGTTTACAGATGCGCTAAACGCTTGTATGTGCCATCGTCTCTTGTTCGTCTCTTATTTCACTGAATATTCTTTTTTCTAGTCGTGTACACTATTTTGGCCCCGTATCTCACTGTGAGAAATCTCTCTCTCGTAAATCCATGTAGCTTACTGATATGATTTGTTACAGCCTATTCTCAAGCAAGTGACTGACGTTCTGAGCGAGGGTAGCAAGGCCCTGCTCGACTCACATGCCGATCAATATGAGGTCTTCGATAACCCTCATGCCTCGGACCCATCACATAGTCTGTTGTCCAAGGTCTGTTCCAGAAATTACGAGTATGGTAGTCTCACTGAATCTCGTTTGCCTAGGATCATTTTGCGCTCATTCTCAACGAGCCAGCTGGAAAAATAGCGCAATTAGTTGTGAAGTACGCGGTTGGCCTCATTGTCAATGTGAGTTAATCATGCACCTTGTAATTGGCTTTGAGACTCACGCAATCGTCCAGTCATGGTTCGAAGAGAGGGAGGATCCAGATCGTGTGATCGATCAGGTATGCCAGCTACTCAAAGTACTGTACCACTGCACAAAATTCACAACTATCCAAAATTACTAGATTCTAGAGGCTTTTCATCACCCTTACTACAACACCGGTCGCTCACGCATTCAGCAAGATATGTTTGACGAAATGGAAAGGTGGTTCCGTAGCCTCGATCAAGACGCGGCGGAGCAGACGCTGCAGGCTCTCACCAAGGTATGTATCGTGATATACATTGTTACCTTTCCTTACGTTGCTTCTTCCATTGTCACGGCCCTTATTATCTGTGACCTATAGGAGAGCGTCAGAGATGGCAGGAACAAGCGACAGGACTCGGACTCAGACATGAGTTCATCTGGACAAATATACGGGCAAACCCATTCTCAAAGCCAGCAGGGTGGCCGTTCATCTTATGGTGGCGGTTCTCAAGGCGGATATGGCGGTGCTCAAGGGGGATATCGTGGTGTTCAAAGTCAGCGTCAAGATGGTACATCTGCTAGCTGGAATGATCTTCATAGAAGGCTAATATTATCGTTTCGTAGATTCTTACCGTACCGAGTCTACTGGGTACGGCCAATCAAATTATAACAATGAATACGGCGGTGGACGTCAAACGACCTCAGCATACGGACGAGAAGACAATGATAGTTACAGCTCCTCGAAACCTCAACGTTCCACCTACGGTGAAGAGGAGTCATCCTATAGCCGTCAGACCCGTACCGAAGATTCGTACGGATCCTATGCTGGAGGTGGGTACTCCAGTGGTAGGCGCGACGAAGATAACCAAGCGAGCAACCGCTACGGCCAATCGACCTATAGCGAGGAGCAACCTCGCGAACATCATGGCCGGCGCCACCAAGAGGATAACGACGCAAGTTCAGGCTACGAAAGGAGCGGATACCAGCCTTCGTATTCTTCTACTGATGACTCTCAGAGAGAGTCATATGGCCGTTCGTCGGGCGGTTATGGCGGTTATGAACGTCGTACCCAGCAAGAGTCAGATTCATTCGGCCGGTCTAGCTATGCGCCCAGCTATGAGAGGCAGGAAAGGCGGACAGGAGGGTACAGAGAGTCTGAGTCGTATGGTGGTGGAGGGGGTTATGGAAGTAGCCGTCGAGACGAATACGGAAGTCGAGACGAAGAGCCCTCGTCAAGATATGGTCGCCCCCAGGAAGAGTCGTACGGCAGCAGGCGCAATGAAGATGATGAAGGGGAGGGTCGTCATGGGCATAGACACCATAATCCCGAGTCCCAAGAATACGGCGAATCTGGTGGCTATGGAGGAGGGTATGGCGGGAACGAGAGCAGTGGATATGGTGGCGGGGGTTATGGCAGGGACGAAAGCAGTGGATACGGTCGAAACGAGGATCGGGGCTATGGTGGAGGAGGAGATGAAACTTTTGGTGCTGAGCGACTTAACATTCGGGACGAGGGAGAAGAAGAATATCCTCGACATGGACACCACAAGCATCGTCAGCAAGAAGAATGGTAGGCGATAGGTTTTACCGTGGTCCTTCTCAAAGTACGAAAGAGCGATTGTAGGCCAATCAAGGAAGAGAATTGTAGTACGGAATTAAGATGTAAATGTAGAATTTGGCTTCGTCGAGAACGTAAACTGTATAGTAGTCATTGTGAATACGAGCTGAATCGATGGACGTTCTGTTGACTTTTATGTAAGAGACAGTTCTAGAGTGACCGTAGCAATAACCAGTAAATCATCGGACGTGGAGTACGTATTACCATTGTGTTCGGTGAACGTTAACGTCAGTACGAGAGTCTCAGATTATTCAACTTCGACCGGCCGAGCCGTAGTCTTATTTGACACTTGTTAAGTAAGTACTCATGTCGATGTTAGAATTGAAACGTAGACGAAATCACACAAACTTGACCCAAGTATTGAATACATATTTCCATGTCATTGCAATCCAGAATCGTCGGTAGCGGATACATCTCAGCCAAATGACAATTACAAGACAGCCTACAAAAACCAAACCATGACTCTACCAAAACATCAGTACAAGTAGTACGAGTACAGGAAAAGACGGATTTAGTCACGAGAAGCTATCAAGCAATCGCTATCAGATGGAGAAGGTGATAACGAGGGAGTATAGGTGGTACAAGGAGGGATGGGTGGATGCTGCAGAAGAGGGGGTGCGGGTCCAACTCCAGAGTGAGCCAAGCATGTGTGCGTGAGCCGTGAAGAATGATGGTGAGTGCGTGTGAGGTGTGGATGGGCGAGTGGGTAGGAGACAAACAAATCCCAATATGCTACGAGTTACAACAACCACAAAAAAGCAGAAAACAAACAAATGAAGCAGAAAGCAGAAGAGCGTACAATTCCAGAATACACAATAAAGGGCGAGTGACAAGACGATCGGGAAGTCTAACAGCAGTGCAAGAAGTGGATTCCAGGGCAATGCATTTGACTGGGTTGCGCGGGTGGTAGGAAGAAAGGGAAAAAAAGGACTCGGGGGGAGAGCGAGTGAGATGGTTCGGAATTCTCGTCCACAAGCGATAACGGTTGGTGCATGTACGGCGGCGGTCGAAACTACCTACGCGTGCAGGAAGCAACTCCAGAAGAGTCCGCAAGCGGACCCACTAGTGTTGTCTGCAACGCTCGCGTCAAAGGCTGCAACTCCAGCTACAACGGGCAATACTCGGCATCCCACTAACGACCTCGTCAAGTCCTGTTGTGCTCACTCAACGCTGACACGAAGGGCCGTGCGACTGGCGCACAGGACACCGACGCCGCGGAGAAGCAAGGTCGGACAAGAGTTGGCCAGAAAGCGAAAGCGAGAGGTGTCCGTGCAGCGGAGGAGTCGATGGGCGGGTAGTATGGTGACGGTGGTCGATAGGCACGCAGTTGTAGTCGAGCCTGCTGGGAGGGACAAGGATGAGAATGCGCAAAATGCTGATGCCGGTCTTCTAGGAGAGAAAGACTGGTGTGACAATCTAGCCTGATCGAAGCATCACCAGGGCCGGAAGGAGACTGGAGGACCTGGCGGGACTTGTCGAAGGAGGTGCTTATACCGGCGTGGACAGCGCTTGAGGCTGGTGAAGCAGGCAGATAAAGGCGGTGATCAGACGCCCCACCTGCGCGCGAAGTGGATCGCGTTCGGCAAGGCACGAGGATACTGCTGTGGAGTCAAAGAGCTTGTTGTTCCTAAGAATCTTGCAACGTCATTCGTCGAGGGGGAGGGAATGTCGACTGCGGGGTTGCTGTACTATCCTGAGCGGATCCGGAGAAACAGAGGAAACACGTCGCCAATGTGTAGGCGAACGCCCTATCGTGGCGAGGCACGGAACCACACTGAAGTGGTCGTACGCCTCAAGCCACAGGCGCGAGATGACGGGACTTGGGTCGAGACTGAAAAACGCGGGTTGAGACGTCAACACGGTGCAGGAATGCATCTACGGACAAGCGAATCGCGACTAGGCGACTCAAGCTCGACCTCCGTAGTCCTGCGTCTGTGTGTGTCCATACCCGGCTCAGTCCAACCTCTGGGGCCATCGGCGTGAATGTCCTTGTCTCGATCACGGTCGTTCAACTTGCGCGGCTCGGCCACGAGATGGTTCAGTGGTGCAAGACATTAACGAATGGAGCAGGCGTCGCTGGCGACGCAACAAAGCTCTCGAACAGCGAATATCGGAGAAGGGGAAGGGGTCTAGGGAGAAGTAATGACAAGGGGAGAACGTGCAGGGGTGAGAGGCAATAGAAAGACGTTGCGAGCGTGACATGCGTATAAAGAAAATAAACACGTGTAGATATGGCAAGGTGGGGAGTAGGGGAGAATGCGGTAGTAGTGTCCATTATATGCAGACCTGCAATCCCGGCAGGTAGAGTTATTCCAGTCGTGAGGTCATTAATCCGTAGCGGTGTTTTTTTGCGTTGCATAATCCCAGTAAGCTCGAGCCTCTACAGGGACCAATCACCCTGGAGGGCAATTAGTATGACGAAGCAGGTGCCTGTTGGGCGGCGGCGACGGCGGAAGCTGCTGCTGCATGACGCTGCTCAGCGGTGCCAAGCATCAGCGCTTCATTGACACTACACGGAAAAACAATTAGGACGATATACGGAAATCGAAAAAGTTGAGCTACTCACTGCCTGAGGCGATTAGTCTCGGCCTCTGCCTGAGCCAGTCTTGTCTGCAACTGTTGTTGTGTCATCTCGAGGTACCGAATGTGCGTGGTGGCCCTGTCCAACAACGAGACCTTGCTCGACTTCTGGTTCGAGACGGGAAGAGCGTCCTTGAGACGGCGGTAGCCGTCACGGAGCTCGTCTCGGCGACGTTGCTCGGATTCGATCCGCTGACGGCGGATCTCCTCACGGCGGGAGTCGTTGGTGAGTGCTGTCGAGGCGGGGTTGAAGTCGTCGTCGTTATCGCTGTCAAAGTCGTCCGAGCCCTTGGATCGCTTCTTGAGCTGACGCGCTGATGTCCTCGGGACGGCGCCAAGAGGGTTGAAGCGGTGGGAACGGGGGACGGCTGCGAGAGAGCCAGAGGGCACGGGAGGAGAGGCGGCACCGCTGCCACGGCGGCTGCGGGAAGATGCCATGGAGTCTGAGCTGAGCTCACCGGCGCTGAGGTTGGAAAGAGCGCCGGGGTAGATCGAGCCAGTACCGGTGGGTGTGTAGGGACGGGTGGGGGAGCCAGTGCCGTATGCAGTGGTGCTGGGTCCGTACGTGTACTCGCTCATGCCGTTGGAGAGGTTGAGGGAGTTAAAGTCGCCCATCCTGGGGGAGCCGGTGGCGGGCACTTGAAGAATGATGTCAGACACGCGTGGGACAATGATGCGACGAGATGAACTTACAGCCCATGTTTCCAACACCAAAGGGTGAGTGTGGGTACTGGAGGTAGTCCAAACTGGACAGGGTGTCAAAGTAGTTTGGATTTGAGCCATCCATGCCGAAATCGGGCTTGACGTTGTCGAGAACGTGCTCCATGTGTGCGGTCTCCATTGTAGGTGCCGAGGTGAATGTTGCGAGACGAGAGAGATGTGAGAGTGGGAATGCAAGCAAGTATCACAGATATGCTGGTGCGCGTGAGAGTCGAGTGGTTGAGAGTGCTGGAATAAGACCGGGAAGTCTGTGTGTTTTATCGGTGGCAAGGACAAGAGATCTCTAAGCTGGCTGTGGGAGGTCGTCAAGGGGAGAGATGACTTACAAAAGTCGAGGGGGACGACAAGAGCAAGGGGGTCGTCGGGAATACAATGGGACAACAAGAGGAGTGCCCGGGGAGAAGGGGCGGGAGACAAACGACGGTCGGGAGCAGGAGAAGGAGAAGGGAATGGGGACTGGCTCGAAATCCAAGCGCAGGCCTTCTATATACGCCCATAGCGTCTATTGCCCGGATGAGCGTCTGTTCCTCCGGCCTCACTCCGATTTTCGTCCCATTTTCCCCTACAAACTGCCCATATATGGAAGGAGATCAGCGCAAATTCGGCCTGCTAGGCTGGGTTCATTGATGCTCTCCCGCCTCGTGTGGTGTCGTTGAAAGAGTCTAGGAGGTGTTGTGGGTCATGTCGTGGGCGATGTTGTGGGAAATGTCGTAGGAAATGTTGTCGAAAATGTTGTAGAAAATGCCATCGAAAATACTCTAGAAAATACACCAACGCGTGTTCTCACCGACCGTTGATACCGTCTCACGTTGAAACACAGCCCCCACCGACGACCGTCTGTGTGCCTTGGCTCTGCGTATACTCTGGCCAGAGACCCTGGCCGTCACCGGTGGTCACCCTCGAGAGTGTGTTTTACCGAAATGAAGGACAATTCTGGATTGTTATTATTTTGGCGACCCTCTGCGGTGGACACTGGGTGGATCTGCGGGCTGCACCGTATGGGATAGCGCAAAGTTCCCTTCTCCCGGGGGACTGCTAGACATTCCATGTTCACGCAAATGAAATCGACCGTGTTTTCCAGAATTACTCTTCGTCGTCCTCCTCTTCCCAGACTTTCTCTCTCACTCTCACAGCGTTCTCCAACGGAACATGTCACCAACTTGTTTAATCCAACGGAAGAGTATCCCAAGGTGCATCCCGAGGAGCATCCCGAGGAGCATCCCGAGGAGCATCCCAAGGTGCATCCCAGTGAGCATTGCGGGCGAGGAACATCCCGAGGACCATTGCGAGGACCATTGGCGAGGAGCATCCCGGGTCTCAGCCTCAGGCAATCATCGAATAACCGAAATCACTCTTACCCTTGGTCTGAATACTTCCGCGAAGCTGGCCTCCAAACGTAATCTCTGTCTCCTCCTCTGTAGGTCCTCATCGATCTTCCATGTTCAGTCGACTCTCCATCAATATTCAATATTCCCAATACTCAATATTTAATATAATATTCAACTCCAGACACTCGACGGGCGGCGGGGGCCTTTGTTCGGCGCCCAATCACCGGCTCATCCGCTCGCTGCCAGAACGCTCAACCAACCCTTTCTCAGCATCGTCTGCCGTCGTCCACCCCCCGGGACTCTTCATAGCCTCGCGGTGCTGCTGCTCTAAGCGATTGTTGTTTATCCCAGGGGAAAAAAGAAAAGAAAAGCTTATCCAGGGAGACACGGCATCCGCCTCGTGTTCGTCTACTGGGATGGCTCCGGACGGTCCACATCAACCACAAACCATTTCTCGGGTTAACAGCTGCGCTCCTGCAACGAGGCTTTCATCTCGCCCTCTGCCCGAACAAACTCGTCTGCTGCTGCTCAATAAGCCAGTCCGACTTGCTACGCGGTGCGTGTCTTGTTGACTCTCGTTGACTCTCTTCACGCTGTCGAATGATTTCTTTTCCGCTTCAGCGAGCTCCGTTCAGTGTCTCCCCAAGATCGCTGGTCCTGGTCTTTGTTTGTGGACCTCCTCCTCCTCTGGGTCCGAGTCAAGTCGTCTATCATACTCATCCTTCATCCTTCATCCCCCAACCGCCACTCCCTTCCTTCTGATGATTCCCGTCTTATTAACCTAAAATTAAAATGAAAGAAAACAGAATCAAGAAATCTTTCATTCATTTCTCCCAATTTGCCCTTCGGCCTATTTGTTCTGTCATATCGCCTCTCCTATAACCCCCTGCCTGTTCCGATCAAACTCACCACCAACAGTCACGAATAGGTAAGCAAAAAACCCCACTAATCTCGTATCTTGTACCTCGATACTCTCATCAACTCATAATGATTCCCTAGTCATCCGTATCCTCCAGTCCGATTCCCCGAATCAGAGTCTGCACCGCGGGCATGAAAACGTTAACCCTACTCTCCCTGCTTCTACGATTTCTCCGGCTTCTCGAACCCAAATCCATTCCCTTCCTTGTTTTTATTATCCTTCTCGTCCCACTCAACCCTCCCTCTTCCCCTTCCTAGCCATCGCTATCGTCATTTTATCATCTCTTGCGCACCGAACTCCAAGACACGGGAGGGTACCCCGGTCGAGTGAGGGAGGGAGGAGGAAGAAAACCTTGCGCCACAGGAACCCAAGCTGGTCTGTTCAAATGGCACCGCACAACGATCTACCTTTAGTCAACCACCCTCAACTCTCTCTCCGGTGAGTCTGAGTTCTAGTTTGAGTGCCAAAGCTTCAAAGTTTTTACACAAATGTATCCGAGTATACAATTCGTACGTACGGCTATCGATCTCGTATTGTCACCACTAGCCCATAACCGGTAACCCGTCGCTTCTGTGCGTATTGTAACAAGACCCTTTACTATTGAATATTGAGAGCCGGAAAGTTGAACATTTGAACGCCAAACGCGTCAAGTGTTGTCAGCTATCACGCCCATCCCCCACTGAGCTCTCAGATCTTCCTTCCCCCGGAGCAAACTTTATTCACCATCAGGTCACCCTCCCAAGCCCCGACCTCTCCTTCCTACATAGTTACCCCGCTAGAGCAGTATATCGTATACCGCATTCCGTAAACGTTGTCGTAACTCCGCGTCATTTGACTCGCCACCGGCCAACAAGGGGATCTTGCACTCGAGCATAGTACTCCGATTTACTTACTATCACCCAATTCCCAACAAACGACAGGAAGAAGGGGGGAAAAACATCCGCGAAGCGGTGTCTTGTCTGATACGATGCTAGCATGTGTATACGTTACTCTACTAAACTCCATTCTACTACTACGTACTTCATCTTCTTTCGTTTTTTTCTTCTTCTTCCTCCGGCATTACTAGAGTGTCCGGAGCGTAAATACAGTGCAACCATACTGCAAGTGTATATATGGGGAGATCTGAATGTCATGACTTGTATACACACATCACGCCGAACAAGGTTAATTCAGAGAAGTCCATGACAAGAACAACAACGCTTATGCTTGGCGTCGTAATCATCGGTCGCTTTTGATTGGCGAGATAATACGGAATGTACAGCATCAGAGGCCCAAGCGGGAAGATAGCGATAAGTTACAATAGCTACAGCAGGGCTGGGTAGGTTCGTAAAGGGGTCGTAAAGAGTATATGTAGAAACACAAAGACAATGAGCGCTGTGAGAGCAGAGTCGTGATAGGTCGTAAATCGTGAACGGGGGGTCGTAACGATGCGCAGGAAGGGGGCACGAGCAAAGGGAAAAGCGGCCACGGGGGAAAGCGAGAACGGGCAAAGTCCCGGAATGCTAAGAGTCGTAGAGGAACACACGCGAGCGCGAATTTGTAGTACAAGAAGCACTGCCCCAGTGTTGCGGGAGACGGCGGCGACGTTCAGGCGTAGAATCCTGCGAAAGATGCCAAAATGTATGTAAGACCATGTGAAAAAATACGAGTCCTGCAGTGGAACACGAGGCAAGCGCGAGAGTGCTTGCGAGGTTCCGCATCACGGGAGAAACATAGTATATGAGTCCGTACGTACCTCCAGCGAATGGACCTTTCATGTTCTGGTAGTTCTCTATGCGCTTTTGGTAACGCCAGATCAGGAAGAACATGTAAAACTGTCAAAAGGCGCAGAAGAGAAGCGCGGAGAGCGATGAAGAATGAATGTTAGAAAGCGTTCGTCGGAACACGTGGGAGCGGCATGGTATAAAAGCCTGAGAGCTATTCGGCGCATATGAGTGGAAATTCAGGAACTCACCTGGAAGACAAGATCAATCAGCAGTGACACGATGAACGCTGCATTGAGGTTCGAAAAGCCGGATGTGCAGAATCCACTCGGAAGGTTTCCCGTAGCCGAACTACTATCCGTCGTCGCAGACGATCCAGGCCAAAGTTGCCCACCATTTGCGCATTCCCATTCGATCTTGTCTTTCCTGCAAGGCGGTCAGTACGGACCCGTGACAAGTGATCGCAGAGGAAATGAGCATGTGAGTAAAAATTTTAGGAAACGCAGCATAAGTGACAGAGAATCGAAATCATAAAAGTCACATGTACGCGGGGAACATGAACAATATACGAACAATTCGACGTTCGCGAAGGAGGAACACGCACCCTCTTTGAAGCTCAACGATCATAATGACAGCACGGACAGCAGTGACTATGATCACGAATGGCCAGAGGAACTTGCATACACGGATCCAGATGTATGACCGCTAGATTGACTTGATTGTGAGCGGACCGCCGTGCAAGAATGGAGAGGAACACATACATTTCCTAGAGCAAATATGGATATCAATGCCAAAGCAGCGATGCCCATGGCGACTCCTCCATAGATCTGCCTGAATTGAAGATAATATGATTCATCCTCATATTACGAGCACAAGCTGCAGGTGGTTGATTGACACTAGACTCTTACCATTCCGGGAAGATGAAGAACAGGAACTGTCCGTCTCGGAAGAGGAACACTCCTCCAGCTATGCTATATGCCTGCACAGATGTAGAGCATGGATGAAAAGAGCCTAGATGAATTGTGTTGGATCAAACATGAGAGGCAATCTTACCATGATGATGAAAGCCCATGCCATAGCCCCGACGCGCTGTAAAAGCCGGCTTGATCAGTAACGCGAGATTGATCACATAGCAGTCGTTACTTCCGATACTTACGAGGGGGAAAAGGAGTAAACAGTTATCGCACCTTACAAATAAAGGACTCAAGTAAATGTGTAAGATTGAAAATAAAACGACCTACCACATGGTATACAACCCCTAGAGAAAGTTGAGTATGGATACACGGAACAGTGGAATTTTGAAGATACTAAATGATACGGTCTCTCTGAGATGAACGCGACGAAAAGAAGGTGGTGAGAGACTGGTGAGTACTCTTCAAGAAAGATTAGTATCGCAAACCCCTGGGGTAGTGGTGGCCAACAACGCTCGACCTAGCGTCGACGTCGTGGGAGACGGTGAGGACGACAAAACCCCTCCTTCCCCACGACGAACGGAGATGGGGCTGCAGCACGTGTTGTCACATACTTAGCTACTGAATGAGCGCGTGACGTCACGATATCAAGTTCCTGGCCGAGGCCGGGGCCGATCCGGCAGTCAACCGGAGGGGAAGATCGTCCGAGCGCCGATCCGTTGGCTTTCGATGCCGCTCACACTTGGTCCAACAACTCGAGGTCGAGTGAGCTCGTGCCCGAGCTTCTGCTACTACCGCCACAAAATACTTCACTCTATCTCCCCTAAATTAACTTCATGTAAACCCCGCAACTCGAGGCTACCATGTTTTCGTGTTTGCGGACCGGTAACGTACAGCTTCGCACACACACGACCATACTGAACACCTTCAATCTGCGTCCACGAGGGGGAGTTCAATGGATTTTACGGTCAGTGCTGTTTTTGAACCTGTAGAGTCGTTTTATTGAGATTGCCTTCTCCCGACCTCGTGCATTTTACTTGCAATTATAGGTCGGTAAATGCTTGATAAAAACATTATACCTGGTTTATTCATCTCCAGCCGTTTACTAGTATTGACAGCATGTCGTTCAAGCCGCTACGGAAAGATATCGAGCGCAAGAAACCAAGCCTTATTTGCATCGCCAATTTTTTCTGTTCGTCAGAGCTGTAACTCACTTCCGTCCGCTACCATCCCTCTGCGAGCTATTCAATTTTTCAGAATCTTGCTGGTCAAGTTATGCGCTCACTGTTTTCGTTACAGATCGTCTCGAAGTCGCATTACACTGCTAGAAGCTATGTGATGCAAAGTTTAGAATTCCTTACTCCGGTTACGTATTTGCACCTCTCCTCAGCGGATATGGTCTTCCGAATGTGTTCACACTCCAAACTTCGGGCCGTCGACTTCGACTTCAGCCATTGGACAGAAGGTGTCTAAATCATCGATGTTCTCTCAAAGACGGAGGTGCGTTCCTCCTTCTTGGCGCGTTGAGCAGTTGCAGCGCGCTCTCGTACGACACTCTAGGTCCTCTGATCCCACTTAGGGTCGTCTACGGTACGTTATCGTGATCATGCATCACGCATACGGCAGATTCTTACATCGACTACATAGCGAAGCCCGTCGGTAGACAAACGCTGCTCCCAGTGAATTCCTCTTCTATCGATCGGAGGCCATCGATTACCTTAGCTTACCCATCCTGACACTTCGGCAACCATAACTCAGTAACCTTTCCCCGCTTCTAACGTCTATGTCATTGCTCCGTTCAAGACTGAGCATGGCCTGGGTCCTGATCAGCGCGTTCAATGAAGCAGCGAGGCTGGTGCTCAACACCGACTGAGTCATGTGCAAGGGCAATTCTATCCGAAATGAACGTGAGAATATTTCAGAAGCATCCCATTTGCTGTGGATATTACGATTCATTTCGACTACGGGTTTCGAATTTGCGGTTGGAATTTCTATCTTACCCATCTTATGAAGTCCCAGTATTGACTTGTTCTTAGGTATATTCTGACTTACAAACTTGAATTGGACGGAGGCCTTCCATCTGAAGTTTGCTTATGGGACATCAGAATCTTGAAACCAAACCGATCGCTTAAGGTAAGCTCACATTGTTCACCGAGACCAGGATCCGTTCATCAGCTATATGTCGCCCATCTAGGCTCTCAACGATGGTCCTTCCTACCAAGGGTTCATTCGCGGATGTCCCATGAGGATGTACCCCCGCCTTATTTGAGCATAGAGCACTGACTGCTCTATCAGATTCCGCCAGCCGCTGGTGTGGTTTATACTGAGCTCGTGGACCTAATCAATTCGTCAACTAGCGATCGGTGTGAGCATTTATCCAAACGTGTCTACGGGGTGGAAAGCTTACAATGGACCCTCGTATGCCTCGCCTCATTGCTCGGACGCAGTGTCTGTTTCACTTGGTCTATGACCATAAGCGTATGAACGTGTCGCATTGGCTGGTCCGTGTATCTTCTCTCTAAGATCGTATCTGAGGTATTTCTCGACATCGTCACTATTCTGGCGTTAGTTTGAAACATGAACAGAACTTACCGAGGAGCGACGCCTAGGTTTCCCAAATCCATTCGGCGCCTGGCCAAATCGAGAGACTTTGTGGCACCAGCGTCTCCATGCTCTCTGTACCCAAGAGGACGTGGATTACCCAGGAGACGGCATCCTCACTCGCACGGACAGACCTTCCAGTTTCGTCATTCCAACATGTCGGCTCAGATTTTGGAAACGTGTCCTCGGACCCATTTCTCCTAACCTATCTTCAGCCACGGTGATATCCTGCGGGCGCGGTCTCTGATCACGCAGCGATAAAGTTCAGTGCCTCAAAAACTCCCAACAACCTCCGAGAAGCTTCACAACTTGCAACTTACAGAAGAGCTAAACGCTCCTCAATCTCCTGGGAGTTCACCTTCATCTACACCTCACATCTCGCTTTACAAGTCCAAGAGTTTTCTGATGGAGATAGGTACAATTTGCTACGAATCAGTACTATCTTCCAAATTCCCACTTTCAATACACAACTTCAAATGAAATGATTCTCGGTAGAGGTACCCTGGTATTACATGAATTCGTCGACTGACGTCTGCGCGAACGCCACCGACGCCGCTGGGCCGCCTCGTGCATGTGCAATGCGGCGAGAAACTCATACGTGGCAGCCACGTTCAGCTTGCCCGGGAAGGATGCGTGTCAATATTCATGAATGTTACGTCGCAATTGCGGATTCCAACACATACCAGACTTGAGTGTGTGTATCACGCCGTAAGTACGCGTTGGCTTCGTAGACAAAACGTGGTACAGGCATGCTATCCCTATACACGCTGCTTCACTCGGCAGTTTATTCTGACTAGTCTAATGCTTGGAAAAAGTGTGCATAGAAAGCCTTGAAGTGAAAGGTATAAAATCTTTTATTTACCCATTGAAATTCATTTCCTGGAAAGAGAACGACAACTGGAAGAGTATAAAATGCTTTCTATACAGTTATGACAGTGGGAGATCATCGTTATCATCGCATTCTTACATCGTTACGGGTACGTTACTGGCCGTCATAAAAAGGGGTAGGGAGAAGCACTGTTGGAGGGGAGGACGGTCTGGAGAGAAGGAACGCGATGAAATAGACAATAGTATGAATGGACCAGATAGCGCTATCAACTGCATCTAAGGCAACGAGAGACTCCGCAAATATGAAAATAGTCGGACAATGCTGAACTGGGATGCGTTACGAGAGGATGAACGGTTGACAAGACCAATCGTCGGGCAACAACGGGGATGAAGGGTGAGGGCGAGGAGGAAATGATTCTTTGCGCAAACAGTTATCTTGAGGGCTTTGCATGGCTCTTGCACTGGTTCGAGTCGACGAGACCAGCACAGGAATTGACAGTTGAGTGTATACACATGAGGGCGAACTGGGCGATGAAGTTGCAGAAATTCGAGAGCTTCCCACTGGCCATCGATCAACAAGATACGCAAGGAGATCCACTCCCACGACACCTCGGATCGGACGTACCAAGGGTACAGTCGTACACCAGTCTGGCTTCTCGCGGCTACAACGTCAAGCTGTAGGAAGTTCCCATGGGCGGTACGACGAGGGCATCGTAGGCAAGATAACGCAGCCGAGCGCACCGTGCACAGCATGCCAAAACCAGTTTGGTTCTGATGGACGGACTCCCAGAGAGCCAGTGCATATAGGACCACAAGTTCCCACTCGACACTGGCACCCGAGAATAGAAGGTAAGGTGGAAGGTATGGTGAGAATAGGAGAGGATTGTTGCGCGTAGTGGAAATGTCAAGGAGTAGCGAGAACAACAAGTGAGCGAGAAAATGCATGACGTGATGAGTGCAAGAAAAGGGAAGGTCCGTGAAGTTTGAAGGAAAAGAGGTTGTGGGGAGTAATTTAGTACGAGCCGTCCGGAGGGGATGGAGAGTTGGAATCTTCATGGGGTGGATTCTGACCGCCGACAGAGGTCAGTTGGGCGCCCTCAGGAGGGTCAGATAGGGATCTACTTTCCATAGAGACATGTCCAGGAGATGGCGACTTGTCCGCAACACTGCTGAGCGAAATCTTCTCGTTCAACGCACGAAGTCGTCGAATTTCAGCCTCTAATTGCTCAAGACGAGCTTGAAGCTGGCGGTTATTCTTTTCCATAGCGACAATATGGTTGGTCGCTATCCAAGGCAAAAAAAAAATGTCGGTATACTGTCCATGTCAAACAAAGCAGAAAATACGCACCTCGCTCCAGAAGGGAGACTTTTGAGCTCTTCTGATTCGAAATCGGTAGCACGTCCTTCAATCTAGCGTAACCATCCCTCAACTCGTCACGCCTCCTCTGTTCTGCTTCAATCCTCTGCCTCCGAGTTGCCTCCTTCCGTGTGTTGGCGAGAGATTCCGCGAGTCCGACACCCATACCGTCGTCGTCGTCTGAAAGTGACCGTCCTCGGCTTCGGCGTCCGCCGGATGAGCTAGTAGGTGATGGGGTAGGGTTGTAACGCAAAGGCTGTCTGTGAACTAGGCTGTTAGCGCGCGACGAAGAGGGTGAGCCTGTCGCACTGCTATTTCGAGAATGGTGATACACCCCTCCGTCCGATGCGTCAGATCCGGAGACAGGTGGTGAGAGCGGGTCATAAAGAGCTGGCGACTGAGGCGGGGGTGACCCAGACAATGGCATTCTACTGCCATGAGGCTGCGAGGCAGGAAACACGGGGTTGCCGTAGCCTTGAGGCAGCATGCCTAGCGATTGCTGATACCCCATCGCTGGCTGCATCTCAGACTCAGGGAAATGACCTGCAAGGAGAATGCATTCAATACGGATCAGAATTAGGTACACTATGCTTAGGTGCAGGAAACGGGGTGATACCCACGCGGCTGGGCTCCAGGGTGGACTGGATAGTTGACCATGCCAGGCGGCTGCTGGTAGGGCATGCCGTAGCTTCCATGGTCCTCATCGGACGCGTATGCCGCGTAGCTCTGGGCGACATAATTTTGGTCTTCGTTCATTGTCGATTGCGGGGCGAACTGGTCCATCCGGGTAGTGCGAGTGGTTAGGGTCGTGTAAGTCGTGTCTTTGGAGAGGAGAAAGCGAGGTGCAAGAGTCGTGAACAGGAATGACAAAAGAGAGAGGGAAGAAAAGAGACAAGAAACAATGAGAAAATAAGAGACAGTGAAGAATCCAAGCCGACACAGAAACCCAAGTGGCGGTTTGCCTTCAACACCCTCAGTTTCCCCGACGCCACCTAGTGACCCTCCCAGGGATTTTCCCACGGTCCCTCTCGCAGATCAAATACAACGCTCGTCTTGTATTCGCCATCGTCCGCAACGACGGGCGGGTCCTCTCAAACGGGGCACAAGGTGCTCGTCGACGTTGTTCGCTCTTTTGAGATTGTTGTCTGTCTTGACAGCTGATGTTTGCAAATGAGAGCGGAAACAAAAAAGACAGCGCCTGTGCGATGCGTAGTGCTGTCTGCAGTACTAGTGGCCACTACAACTGAGCGGTAGCTAAACACGACCAAACGCAGGACCCAAACATTGTCCACCACCACAACACAACAACCACAACCAACCTTCTCGACCGTTGCAATCACCGAGTCCGATGCGAGGATGGCAAGAGTGACCCAGGCAAAGCTCGGTATCGGTGTTCTTACTCCCGGCTGTGAGCATATCACTTCCTCTTTGAATTATAGCACAGTACTGTGCTATGGCTGCCGTGCTATGGCTGCATTGCCGTGTTCCACTCCACAGCACGTCGAGCTCTACACCGAGTATCGATGACACCGAGGACGATCTTTCTTTCGGTGGCAATGGAACTCAGTTCAGCCAGGACATGCGACGAGCACAATCCACACCTATGAAAAATGTACACGGCCCATTTGCGAATCTAATTTACAGGCGAATAACTCCGTTGGAATTCATACCTCTGGCTGGACCGTTCGCCGAGTGTTCCTCGTCCTCATCCTCTTCGTCCTGTTCATCCAAGAACCCAGGTGGACCGCTAAGCATACCCTCTTCTTCATCTGCAAGACCTCGGTAGTGACCGCTAATATTCGACCGCCTATTACCAAGATATCCCCCACTAGAACCTCGATCCGCGAAACGTGCATAGCATTTCCGGAAGAAGCGAATGGTGTCTTGGAGAGACACGAGGGAGTATCGCGGTATGGCGTCAAGCCCTCGGAGGTCGAGAACCAGGAAATTGTACAACGTGCCCAGTATAATGTAGAGTATGAACAATCCACCAATTCTGCAATTAAGCCTATAAGTACCAGCTGAAAAGGAGGATCTCTGGACTTACATAGAAGCGAGGATGCCTAGGGCACCCCATGTGGCTCCGCGCATGTGTGTAGGGCATGCGACCTATGATTTAACTCAGACCCGACGAACAACACTAAAATGAGCAAGAGAACTATACTTACATTCGTCTTCCATTCAATAAAGAAGTAACAGGATGAATCCTCGGGAGGAGGTAGCTGCGCTATCAACACGGGTTCGCCTTCGGTAGGTGCTTGTATGAGCTTGCAGCGATGATTACGGCAGAAAAGTTGAAGACACACCTACACCAGCTGACGTATCGCACTTGAAATGAATGGTCGTGGCAGCATGCATATGCTGGTGTGTAGGGCATGGCGAGCCATTCGACATGGTCAGAGTAGGGCCTCCGTCCCGAACTCCTAGAGAAGTATTGGCATATCTAAGAACACATGGAAAGAGAACTCCATCACCAACATGCGTGGTAGATAATACACAACGGTAAAGACGCACCCCAGAGAGAAATCGCCGTGTTCTCGACGCGTGAAACCACCGATTTTGTCAGGATCCTTGTCCACTAATAACGCCCAAGTCTCACCAGTCACAGGCTGGCAGACATTGATCGAAAATTCGTGACCATCCGCAGATTTGAGCTTGTAATCTGTCCTGGATGCTACATGAATCAGTGGTACTCTTTGAAGGAGCTAATTGCATTGGTATTCACTTTGACTTGAGAGGATTGAGGTCGTAAAACTGGTCACCATCCTTGATCGTACAGGGCTTATCCTCGCCGTCCGCCCTAACAGCAGCAATAAAAACTAGAAATGAAATCGTCAGTAGCCACACATCCCACAATCTAGCCATGTTGTAGGGAAGGAACATAGTCGTCGAGTCGGTTGAGGACAACCTCGCAGTCGGTGGTCGCAGCCCCTCGGCGTCATATGTTACGGTGTAATCATCAATCCAATCTACTGTATGCCGGGGAAAACGTGGAAGCGTGAGAACAACCTTCCTAAACAGGTTTTGCCCAATGAGCGAATGAGAGTTATCCGTTTGCAACCGACGACAACGACGACGACGTGAACCGTCTCAAGCCCGACTTCCAACACCCCACCACCACAGGCGAGGATGGCCACTACGCTGCTCCGCCGCCAACTCGCGCGGGCCTCTCCGAGGTTTGCTGCGTCGACCAGTATACCTTCACTCGCCGCCTCCCGCCGCACACTGTCTTCGACCTCTGCAGCGCAGGCGGATCCTCTTACGCAGTCTGGGAAGCCGGTACATGAGACTCATGTCGCGGAGGATTTGCACGGAATGCCTGCTTCAGATATTTTAGTCGAATCTGGTACAAGAAGAGATGCACAGATGAGACATTTCACCGGTAAGTAATTATATATTGCTCTTAGAGCAAGTCAATCTTATCTGTGACAATGCGTGCAATAGTCAACTTCGGGTGTGTTTATCCTTCCTTTAAGCAGCGAATTCAATCTGAATGCATTTCATAGTCCTCAGCATCCCGCCGCTCACGGTGTGCTCCGTCTCATTCTGGAACTGAACGGTGAAGAGATTCTTCGCGCGGACCCGGTTCGTCGTATACCCGTTCGCATCAAATTTAGCCTGACGGTTTCTCCAGCACATTGGTCTCTTGCACAGAGGAACAGAGAAGCTGATTGAGTACAAAACCTATACGCAAGCGCTGCCATACTTCGATCGTCTGGACTATGTTTCTATGAGTGCGTTTCTCAGAAATAAGTTCTGGACGCCTTCTGATCAACTATTCCAGTGACGAACGAACTTTCCTACTCACTCGCTGTGGAGAAGCTCTTGAATATCGAAGTTCCCGAGCGTGCCAAATGGATTCGAACACTTTTCGGAGAGATCACCCGTGTCTTGAACCGTATGTCCCCTTTTCTGTTGTCTGCGCAGTGCACTGCGCACTTATCCTGATCACCCGATTGACTTATTGTCTTCACCGCTAGATCTCATGGCCGTGCTTACACACGCCATGGATGTCGGAGCTCTGACACCCTTCCTATGGGGTTTCGAAGAACGAGAGAAGCTTATGGAGTTCTACGAGCGAGTTTCTGGTGCTCGTATGCACGCTGCCTATGTCAGGCCAGGAGGTGTCGCTTTTGACTTGCCACATGGTCTCCTCAACGATATTTTCATGTGGGCGACACAGTTTAGCTCACGTGTGGACGAGATTGAAGAGGTTGTGACTGGTAACCGTATCTGGAAGCACCGGACAATTGGAATTGGGAAGGTGACGGCAAAGGAGGCGTTGGATTACAGCTTTAGCGGAGTTATGCTGCGTGGAAGTGGGATTGCGTGGGATTTGAGGAAGGTTGCGCCGTACGACAAGTACGACGAGGTACGTTCTTGATCTACGAAAATATGGCTGCGGAGCTCATCTCGTATCTCAGGTTGAATTCGATGTCCCAATTGGGAAAAATGGTGACTGCTACGACCGTTATCTCTGCCGTGTCCAAGAGTTCCGCGAGTCCCTGCGCATCATTCACCAGGTATGTGCTTACCACCACATATATCGTTCCAGAAAACAGCGCTGATTAGCTGTGGGTAGTGCTTGAACAAAATGCCCACTGGCGTAGTCAAGATTGACGACTACAAGCTCGTTCCACCACCACGAGCGTCCATGAAGGAGAGTATGGAGGCGCTCATCCACCACTTCAAGGTCTGACCTTAAATTCCGCCAAATTCTTCTCTCCAGATCTTGCTGACTGTCGATTTGCATTGAATAGCTATTCAGCGAAGGCTATTCCGTCCCTCCTGGCGAAACTTATACCGCAATTGAGGCACCCAAAGGCGAGATGGGTGTATACCTCGTCTCAGATGGTACAAACCGACCCTACCGATGCAAGATTCGTGCACCTGGGTTTGCCCATTTAGCTGGTGCTGATTTCATGATGAGACGTAAGTCACGTCTTCCATATGGACTTGTGTACAATAGAACGCTAACACCCGGATGTTTAACTTTACAGATGTGAGTTCCATCGGATGCAAAAGACAGGAATATATGAATGGCGACTGACTTGATTTGTAGCACTACCTTGCGGACGCCGTTGCCATCATTGGTACGATGGTAAGTATAAATCAATCCTTCTGCCAGTCCGTTCTAATCACACATATTTTCATAGGATCTCGTGTTCGGGTACGTTCCACTCATTTTTCGAATTGTTTTCGGGGCATTGAAAATGGATCGGATTCTAGTGAGGTTGACCGGTAAAGCAAGACCTTATACGCGTTCTCGTCGTCGTTTTATTGTAGATACATTGGTTCGGCATATATGCAATGCAATAATGCAAGAGTGCTTTTCCCTCCGTCTGCTTCACAAATTTTATAGAAGATAAATACTTGAGGAAGCGGCAAGACTTGATAAGACAATAACAAGTATTCAAAATATTCCTACACGTTTCCACCGTGTAGATCCAGAGTGAGAAGGGTAACTTAAATGTGGGATATACTGTTTGAATGGGGTAAAGCGATCTCTAGGGTGCATTCGAAAGGTTGAAGATGCACGGATCTGTCGATACATATAGAAATTCAAGTGTAAAAGACAGTCAAATAGAGCAATCCAGACGTAATATACTTCAAAGTTCAAACCGTATCAGCACGACAACGCATTATGCGTCAATAACCAACCCTCCTCCGCTGACAATTTGCGAGCCTAGACAATTAGACAAACTCGAGTGGATGCTTATCCTTCTCGCTAATGACAACTTCGAGACCTTCGAGAGTCTGCGCGACGGCGGGGTCGACCTCGTTCTCCCCATCCGCTGCGATCTCTTCCCGCAGTTTGCGTGCAAGGCGACGAAGGTAGCCGCGTTCTGTGTTTGTGTGGCCGCCTGATATCGATGTTGTTGAAGTGGAACAGTTTACGTTCAAGCGCACACACGGTATCAGCACCAATACCGATGCGTGGCGATGACCATATCGGCCAGGAGTGAAGGCGAGAACAAAAACAGAAGTCAAGGATGTCAGCTTTCCGTCAATCACATTCACGATGTCAAACGTGAAGAAGAAACGTACAAAGGATGACGACGTGCCCCGATGCGACGGCGGCGAGGACTTCGTGATGTGACATCTCTCCAGTAACCCAGACGTTTGCGTTAGATGATGCTACTAGGGAGCCTGCCGAGCCTGCGCCCAAGGCGACGGATGTGATGTTCTTCTCTTCCGGGTTGAGACCGGCTGGGTAGGCTACTTGAACTGCATTATAAGGAGGCAGTAAAGATGGAGACAATAAGGAATGGGTAGAGCGACGGTGGTTATAGGGATTATTGGGCGTGGAGGGTTGTTTGACGTGAGTTGAGAGGGGAGAGCAAGGGATTAGGAGAGTAGGAAAGTGGAATTAGGAATGAGCTTGAGCAAAGTGTAACATAGTAAGTATGAGCGTAAAGAAACTCACTTTGATCGAGCTTAAGCCAAAACTTGACCATACTCTCCACCTTTTTCACACTGACCGGGGCCGCATATGTGACCATCCGGCCTTGACCTCCTAATCCGTTCTCAAAGGTCTCACCAACAATACTCGTTTGACTCGCATAGATCTTCTTGTTCCCATCTTGGACGTATATAGAACAGCCTTCAGCGAGCCAGTCATTGATTCCGTTCGTCACGGAGTCTAATGCGGAGTGAGGCGAGTAGACGGATATGCCTGCGGCTGCGCAGCGGAGGAGAGTTGACTGGAGGGGGTTATTAAGGGTGAGGGAGGAGAGGGGTTTGAAGAGCGGTGGATGATAGGCAATGATGCAGAATGTGGGGGTATTGAGGGCTTCCTCTGCTACCTCGGGTGTTAGGCTACAAAATTTACACACAAGCCAACGCAAGAAGGGAATTATATGAGTATAAATACGCAGAAAGTCTTCAAGAAAGAGATCAGGACGTACTCGATGGTGAGAAGGATGCGGTTTGCTCGTGGGCGTATATGGGGAGATTCTGCAGGGACCATTTGAGTATATTCATTGTGGCTTAATTTTTAGTGAAAAAGAAGATTTACCTAGGAGCAATCCTACCTACACAGCATAAGTACTGAACACTCTACAAAGATAAATGAAGAGGACTCACGTTATCCCACTTCTCAGCGAACCTGAGCGGCGCTATGCGCTCCATGCATTTGCATACAGCTCTAACGATAGACATGGTTTTCTGGTAGAGACCTGGGTCGAACTAGGTATTAGCGAGTAAGGTAGATGGACGTCCTCGAGGACGAGTAATGTGGAAGAGCGAGAGTAAGACTGGCCGTGAGAGGCGGTGCTGGTGGACGCGAGGAGACAAAAGGCGAAGAACCCGCGTATCCGATACCGGGCGACTGCGTACTCGGAGTGAGGGACGCTGTTCAGATGCCTGCTCCCAACGGATGCACGGCTCACTCACTGTCTCAATGGACGCGCCTCAATGACGCCCATTATCGCGTCGGTCACGTGGATTTCTTCACGTGACCGAACTGGATGACGCGAGGGTCGCGCATCGCGCGCGTTGCTTTGCAAAGCTCGCAGGCTTGCTGACAGAGATAAGTACATTATTGCATAGAGCAAGTCGCTGACCATTTTTATTTGTCCATAAACGTTAAACCCTTACACGAGAAACGGTATATAAGACATGCTCAATCGATTGTACAGAGGTTTCTCATCCTTCTACTCCACCCCTCCTACTCATCCAGTAAGCACACTCCGCTGCTTGTCCCTCTGAAACTCTCGTTCACATTGGCTACTCCCTCGTCTTCCAACCCTTCTGTACATCAGCGTAAAGTCATGGCCGCCAAAGACATCGCAGAGGTACGTGTCGCCCCCTCGTTCCGCTCATGCCCTCTCTGACATTCCGTGCGTACCACACAGAACGCCATCGCCGGCAGTACCATCACTGTCTTCTCCAAGACCTACTGTCCCTACTGTAAACGTGCCAAGGGTCTGCTCGCCTCAGAATTCCCGGATGTAAAGACTGAGATTCTCGAGTACGTCACAAGCCTCAATCGCGGGTTGATCAACGTGTAGCTCATCTGGACTGTCCGAATAGACTTGATGACCGAGACGATGGTAACGAGATCCAGGATTACCTCCAGCAGAAGACTGGCCAACGGTCGGTCCCCAACATCTTCATTAGTGCGTCTTCACGGTGCTCTTGACCGTCTCAAAAACTCAACGGAACATTTGATCATCACAGACCAGAGGCACGTCGGTGGCTGCGACTCAATCGTCGCCCTCAATAAACAGGGCAAGCTCGCAGGGCTCGTCGCGGCGTAAGCCTTCTCTCGTGATTACGCCGCTTTCAATTTGTTCAGCATGATACAATTGTATATGATATATAGAAGCACGTCTCGACTGTAATGCATGGAATATGAATACCCTGAAATAATGATACACTGCTAGAATCTTTTCATATGGTGTCTCTCACGATAGACGGGTATTGTCATAAAGGCCCAAACGACATAGTGCCGTCTTCGTTCATAACAACATCTTCGTCTCCTCCTGCCGGGCCTTCGCTCCCAATCTCATCTCCTTGAGACATCGACGCGTTAGTCTTTGACTTGAATGCGAACTGGTCTAGCGTCTTTGTCTTCCCGCTGATGCTCTCGCCAGCCTTGTCCCTCTGCTGTAGTGCCTTCGGTTTGCGTTTTCCTGCAGGTTCAGGTTCATACAGCGGGATAAGCTCTTTGAATTCAAAGTCATGGATTGTCGATCAATAAGCGGCTTGCCCTTCCGAGTTGAAGTGAAGAAGGCATACCTTCAAGGAAAAAGAACTCGTCTGCTCTTCGACATATCGAGGCTGGAGGCGAACATTCGTCAACCATTGTACATTGTTAATGTGAACGATGTGTACGTGCCAACATCCTTCCTTTGCACAGTCAACCTATTCTCCCTCACCGCAAGCCTATGGCTCGCCTCCGCTAGACGTTTGACGAATTCCTCGGTCGCAAGGGATATAAGGAGAACGGCTTCTCGGGAGACCATTGGTAGATCCTACACAGCCGCACCCATAACAGTAGTGTCATTAGCATAATCCTTGCCTCCAGAATCACACACAGAGGTGAGACTGTTGGCGAAGAAACGTACCTTATCTGCCTTCAAGATCTTCTGCACCCTTGACACTGGGAAGAGTGACTTCCCCGGCACATTAACAATTGCATTTGCTTGTGGGTCTTTTGGCTTGCGTTTCTTTATTGACGCGGATGTGGATGCTTGCCAGCCCGGTCCCATTTGTGTTTCCTCCTCGGCTGTGGTGATGGTGGTGTTGAGCTGTGTTTCTTTGTCACTATCGGAGGGCATGTTGTGAACTATGCCTTTGGTGTTAACGGATCGTATAGGGTATGCGAGGTAATAAAGGGCAGGATATATAGTATTCCGTGAGTGACTAGTATGTGTACCGTGAGGACGTCGACGTCGGCGCGATCGTGCATAAAATGGTCACAACGTGACGTCACGCGTTCTGTGACATCGGCCATCGTGGGAAATACGACGTCGACGTCGACTCGGACACCGAATTCAAGTCGAGTCCCCTGCAATTGTAAGCTGCGGCCTCGATGACCCGTTAGTATTTTAGTACCTACGACACCGCTTATTGCAGCAGAGCGTAGAATTGTGAGCAGTTCTGGAAACCACTGTGCTATAATGTGTCTGACGATGTCATAGCTATTTCTTACAGGCATCGAGTTCGTGTACTAGTCCGAGGACCGACAAAGTTATGATAGTGAAGGACCTATGCATAGATTCGTGAATGCAGTGAGGCCTTTCTATCCGCACACCGAGACAGTGCTATCCTCAGGGAATATAGCCGTTCCTTTTCGGCTAGCGTAGTCGATAAATAACTTTTCCATGTCGATGAATGTTAGCGGCAATGGATATACGCCTGGTGAGTAATTTTTGTAATTTTAGACAGAAGGTAAGGCACAGGCACTAATCCTCGCACGATCCCAGGTACTAAACAATGTACCTTGCCTAAATAAGTTGGTTGAACGTCAAAGTCAAGTCGTATTAGAATATTTTCGAGAAGGGGGGTTGAAGTACATTAAAACATTCTACTCCCTCCCTCCCAGTTGCTTTCCCCTGTCCTCGCCTGAATACCTCACGCGTTGCTGACAGGCTTTCGTTCGTTCACTTTCCTCCCCCCTTCACCTGGCTATCATGTATATCATGCCCTCTCCATTCCTCACGCTCACTATCCTCACCCTTGCACTCACCAGCGATGCACGCTCGACTCCCAGCAGAATGCTGTACAAGCTCCCTAATTACGCCCGAGATGCTGCCCCTCCGTCTGAGCGGTGTGCGTATCTCGTGGGCAAGATTATCTCGGTTGCATTCGCACCTGGCGCAGCCCTCACTCCTATCGGCGAAATCAGTGAGTATTCATACATTCATGACAGTAGCGACGACTGATTACTGAGTTTTGGGATGATCGTAGATACTTGCCTGTGTCAAAGTGGTATCTCGAATTTTGAGTCAATCAATACCGTGGCCATTGCCGCCGTCACAGCTATCGGTACTGCAGCGACTACGGACATATTGAATTCCCTGGTAAGCGTACAACTTCGACACAACGTTCTGTTGTGGTATTCATTTTTTTTAGATCAGTACCAACGGACAGACATGCACCTACCCGGAAAATGCTATCCCGAGATGTGTACCTTCGTCAGAACTTTTATTTTCCTAAATTCACACACCTCACTTACTCACGACTTGTTTTCTTCTTCATAGAAACCCTTGCAGCTTCACATGCGGCAATGGCTTCATCCCCACCGTCTCTATCTCGCCCGTCGGTCTTCAACGCCGGATTCCCCAGCCAAATTCTTGCATTTGCCCTGCAGGTAAAATAATATGCAACGGCCTTTGTGTCGAATCGGCGACAGGTGTAAATGCTTGTCCTTCATCGACACCCATTGTGACTCTTACGCCTGAGAGGAAGAGGGAGTTAGAAGAAAGGAAGGTGAGAGGAAAATGTGATAAGAGTGGAAAGGGATGGAAGGCGTGTGGCGTGTGGGGGTCAGGGAGTCAGAAGAATGGAGAAGAGGCTTGGGAGTGTGTTGATACGAAGAGAGATGTTGAGAGCTGTAAGCCCTCCTTCGACGTCTCGATGCGAAACACAGCAGGGCTGATAGGCTTTTGTTTAGGCGGCGGATGCATTGTTCCCTTTGGCCACAACCTTGCCACCGGTGTTGACTGCACTGCTATTCCCGGGGTCATGGATGTATCGTGCGCCGCAGGCTCTTGCAAGATCAGCGCATGCCAGTCAGGGTATAGGCTGTCGGAGAACAAGGATTATTGCGTACCGGAGGACGCGGGATTCTTGGAAGGTCTTGCACAGGCAGTGACGCATGGGCTTGAATATATTCCTTTGAAGTAAGTGCATGGTTGAAAGGGGGTGAGTTCAGGAAAGAACACAGCTACGACCCAGATATATCATAACTTGAACAATATAGCCTACTGAGCATGCAGAGTCGAATATTAGACGTGACATATATTAATACATACTTCGAGTATCCTGACGGTGAATATTCGATTTAAACTTTTATATGTTAATACGTTGTTGCAATGGTCGCGCTCTGTTTAGCTGGACTTCGGTTCTTCCGACAGCGGCCCGCCTCACTATGACATCGATAAGATTCTCAGAGTACAAGGTTTTAAAAGGCAAGTTCGCGACCAACCCCACAAGGGCAAGCACCCTGAAGTTGACCCCGTAAAATAATTTGTAATCCATCTCTCAACATCCTTTTCCATCATCACCACCTCTACCAGACCGAATCACAATGAGTACGGACTCTGCAACCATCCTGCGGCAGTTGAAGATCAAGACGGGGGCGACCAAGCGGTACGTATATTAACACCACAAGTCAAGACATGTACCGTAACGCGTTTCCAATATATTAAATGTGTGTTGTCTAGACTGTTTAAAGAACACAAGTCTTATGTACTGGAAGAGGAACAACAGAAGTTGAAGTTGGACAAGTTTGTCGCTGATGGCGCTGAGGAATGGGACATCAAGAATGCTGTGAGTCCTTGCTTTTTCTGTCTTTCTTTGAAAGGCGTGAGATTCATTCAATAACCGTATAAACCTGTACTCTAGCGTAAGATGTTGGAAGAGTCGGGAAAAATGGTGAACGACCTCGCAGGGAAGTTGGGTGCGTCTGTGCAGGATCTTCGACAGCTTGTGGTAAGACCGTCTCAAAGCATGATGAGTCCTTTTGATCGCTGATAGTTTCCATCGAATAGGCTGCTGCTGAGCATGACGAGTCGATTGCAAAGAACGAAGAGGTAATCAAGGCCGGTGAGGTCCTAGAAGAAGTCAGCGTTTGAAGGGCTACGAAACCAATGTGTTGCCGTACTTGTTGTACCACTATTACCCCGTACAGACTCTTTGATACCTCGTTTATTTCTCAACAATTCTCCCACTTACATTGGACTAAAGCATGCCTTCAATCTCTTGCTGTTGTTCGTGTTCGTGTTCGTGTTCACGCTCCCGATCCTTCGCCTCCTTCAATCGCGTCAACGCAGTGAGTATACCTTTCCATGCATCTCTCTCAACGCGTTCTTCCTGCAGTCCATGTCCACCCTTTTCTGGGATATCAGTGCTTTCTGCGGCAGAAGAGGGGAGGCTGACTCCGAAGGACGGTGGGATGAAACCAGGTGGAGGTGCGTTAATGGCGGAAGGTGCTATGCGTGAGCTGCGTATATGTGCAAGTGAGGATCGTATTGATAATTGTATTTCCTGAGGTAAGTGAGCGAATATCAGAACATTGTGTATTGAATAAATGGAATGGAATAAGTCGTGCGTACGTTCACATACTCGAAGTACTTTCCCACCTCGATCACAAACTGTTCTGACCGCTCTCCGCCTTGAGGTAAACTATTTCCAGGCTCGTCTGTTTGAGGAAGCGTTAGGTGTGATATTGACGAGGCAGCAACAGAGAGAAGTGCGCTTATATCCTTTGAAAAGAAATTAAGGCCAGTCTGAAGAGTAGATGCGCTGAGTGTATGTACCTTCTCGACTTCTCCCAGTACGAATATTTGTCTGGCGGTACGGCTCGAAGTCCAGATGGGATCTATCTCTCCTCCTGTTGCTCGATGATTTGAATTCTGAGTGGCCATTATGGACAAGTCCCAAGAATACGCGTTCGTGTATCCCCAGTATGTAGTTGGAATTTGAGATGGGGGTGGAACGTAGTAGATGGTGGTGAAAAGTCAGGCAAGACGCGCCACCGTACCAGTTAACTCGCGTCCATGTGTGCGAAGAACGCAGCGATGATCACATTTTCTGTGTTACTACTAACACGTTTGTGAAACAGTACGCACTAGTTTCACCATTATGACATATACATGCGGCCCCCATTAGACAGGGACGAGAAGTAATTATGGCACACAATCTGCACATACGAGTAGACACAGCAGCAGGCAGGGGGGGTGACGGGCCCCGGTGAATCCAAGAAGCAAGTAAAACAGCATACGAGAGAGAGAAAGATATTACACTCGTGTAGGTATCAAAAAGAGTGTCTCAACAAAAGGTGGGGTCAGGGCCTATATAATCATACCAGTGATCTTGAAGCAGAGTAAGAGCTTCGAGCTGGCGGAGCTATGCGTTGACTATACAGGAAGGCCAAGTGTTTGTCTCTGTTGCAACAATGACAGGGAGTCGGATTATATCCACGCACACCGGGGGATCTTTAAAAGTTTGACATACCAGCTGTATCAAGTTCGCCCTCTCCTGAGCGGGTCGTCTGTATATATCTTCAGGCGTCATGGCAATGACGTTCATGAGCAGAGCCTGTGGAACAACGATTTAGTAACACAAAAGCACTGTCGCGAGGATCTTGGGGTCTACCTTCTGCTCCTCCGGGATATTCGCAAACGCGGGTGGTAGTTGATATCCAGCGGGGAGTCCTGGCGGGGGAGGTCCTCCATACATTGGCGGAGGCCCACTACCAGGCCCGTATGAATTATGTGAAGTAGGTGGTGTCGGTAGATATGATGAACTAGGCTGACCATAGTAGGACGCGGGGGCAGGAATAGGCGGTCCAGACGGTGTCCCATGACGCGCATAGGGACCAGCCTGAGAAGGTGGACCACGTAAAGGTGGGGGTATACTGCTCAGTGGCCTTGATGTTATGGGAGCTGGTGCGTTTGTTGCAGGAGGAGGGGGCGTAGGCGTAGATGAAGCCTGAGCTGTCGCGGTCTGATTGGCGGTGAAGTCTGCCACAGTTTTCTGGAGGGAGCATATGTAGTCAATAAGCGGTCGGTGTAGCCTAGGAGATACGAGGCTTACTTGAATCACATCTACTTTCACTGCATTAACGTTTACCATGACCGCCATAAGTGCATACGCGATCTGTGGCTGCGAATTGAGGATCGCACGCGCCTGGTCTGGTGTTGTTTTCTAAGTAATCAGGATTTTAGATGATTATAATTCGCATCTTATATCACACTGACTCTCAACTGCAACATAAGCTCTAGTAGCTGCTCTTCCTGAACTGCTGGTCCCGACATGGCGTTGTCTGTTTGGTAGGAGTGTCTACAAGCCGCTCGCCGGACGGTCACCGGTCAACCATCAAAGGAGCGCCTACTCCACGTGGCCACGACTACACCCAAATCATAGTAGCGCTGCTATCCAAGAAACTACACCTACCCTCTCTCCTTTCACCCCTCCGGTACCCCTCACGTTTCTCACCATGTCGTCCCCGGAGGCATCATGCTACACGGTGATTAGTGAGGACGGCTCAGAGATTCCCTCCACCTCAGATTTGCGCTCAGCCCTCCAGAAGGGTTCAGACGAGGTGAAACTGGACACGTTGCGCAAGATCATAGTCTCCACTATCAATGGAAATCCTCAGGTGTGCGACAAGCTCAAGGTCTACTTGTATGATGTGCTGAATGATTCTGTTGCTAATGTAGCCGACCCTGCTCATGCCAGTTATTCAATATGTCATGCCTTCGAAAAACAAGCAGCTCAAGAAGCTGCTGCACTTCTACTGGGAGGTCTGTCCGAAGTATGATGATAATGGGAAGTTGAAACAGGAGATGATTCTTGTTGTGTGAGTAATCCATTATTAATGAATGCCTGCGAATGAGGCTGAACAACTTGAAGTAACGCCATCCGTAACGACCTGGTAAGTTATACGCTGTGAGGTTTCTGAAGCCACACTCTTAGATGCCAATTATCCTGCATTTCTAGCAACACCCTAACGAATACATCCGTGGTGCCACACTTCGATTCCTCCAGAAGATCGCTAAAGATATCGAAGTTCTTGAACCCCTCATCCCAATCTGCCGCTCCTGCCTGGAACACCGACACTCCTACGTTCGCAAGAATGCAGTCTTCGCTGTTTACTCAATATACCAGCAATTCGAGAATCTCATCCCAGATGCTCCAGAACTCATCCAAACATTCCTTGCAGCTGAATCCGACGCGACTTGCAAGCGTAACGCGTTTGTGTTCCTCGCTAACTGCGCCATGCCAAAGGCTGTGGAGTTTATCTTGCAGGTGTTTGACCAGATCCCGAGTATGGATGAATTGTTGCAGATGAGCATCATTGAGGTTATTAGGCTTGATTGCAAGACGGATACATCGCATCGGGTACGTGTTGTTGTAGACTCTATTTGTTAGCATTCTCAGCCGTTTTTTCTTACTCACGTAGGCTCGCTACATTCTCCTCATTTCGGAGCTGTTGAACGCGTCATCAAATGCGGTGAAGTACGAAGCGGCCACTACGCTCACCTCATTGACGCAAAACCCCGCGGCCATTAAAGGTGTGCATCGTCTATGTTATATGACGCATTGTATTAACGCCGGAGGATGAAGCTGCCGCATCATGCTACATTAACTTGGTTGCACGAGAGTCGGACAACAACGCGAAGCTAATTGTCCTCGACCGTCTCGACTCTCTTCGATCAAAGCACGGGCATGTCTTGGACGTTTTGATCATGGATATTCTTCAAATTCTCACTAGGTATTCGGTCTCTTAATATTCTTCTTCTCAAGCGAATAACACAACTACAGCACGGACTTGGATGTACGCCGGAAAGCTATCGCTATTGTTCTCAATATGGTTTCAAGCCGCAATGTGGAGGAAGTTGTTCTTTTCCTCAAGAAGCAGCTACAGAAGACGCAGGAACAGGACTTTGACAAGGTCAAAAAATACCACTTGATATATGTGATTTATAGCTAACAGACCCATCCTCTTCAGGCTCCGGAATACAGGCAACTACTCATCCAGTCTATTCACGTCTGCGCCGTCCGCTTCTCCGAAGTCGCCGCCACTGTTGTGCACGCGCTCATGGATTTCTTGGGAGACTCAAATAATCCCTCCGCTTTGGATGTCGTCGCTTTCGTTCGGTACGTACCCACAATCTTGGCATATATGCAGGAATATTAATATCACAGCGCATACAGCGAGGTCGTCGAGAAATTCCCCACCCTCCGCACCACTATCTGCGAAAAGCTCATTCAGACCCTCGGCGAGATCAAATCGGGCAAAGTCTACCGTGGAGTTCTCTGGATCCTAGGCGAGTACGCTGAAACTATTCCAGAGATCCAACAGACCTTCCAAGAGCTCCGTAAAGTTATTGGTGAACTTCCCATACTCGCGTCTGAACAGCGACTCCTGGATGAGGCTGGTGGTGAAGATGAGGAGAAAAAAGACGAAGTGAAGGCCGAGGGTGGTGCGACGAAGCCGAGAGTGCTTGCAGACGGAACTTACGCGACTGAGACGGCTTTCACAAGTACGCAAAGTGCGAGATTGGAGGCCATCAAGGCGGCTTCGAAGCCTCCTTTGAGGAGTACGTCTGCCATATACTGTCTGAAATCGTCGTTGTAGCTAATGTGATTATAGCTCTCATCCTCGGTGGGGACTTCTACACGGGAACGGTGCTCTCATCTGCTTTGACGAAACTCGTGTTGAGGCAGTTGGAGTTGAGCAAGGATGCTACAAGCACAAACGCACTGCGGGCAGAGGTGAGACATAAAGTTATTTTCGTCTTATAGACATAAACACACTAATTTTTATGTCCAAAAGGCGATGCTCATCATGGCCTCCGTTATCCGCGTCGGTCAATCCAAATTTGTGAGCGTCCCCATTGACGAAGACTCCAGCGAGCGGATCATGGACTGCATCGCAACCCTCGGCGAGCTCGAGGACAAGCCTGCAGTCCATGAGCTCTTCCTTAGGGACACAAAATCGGCATATTCGAAGATGCTTACAGCTCAAGAGAAGCAGGCGGCGGAGAAGAAGGACGCTGAGGCGACCAAAACTGTCGCTGTGCAGGTAGACGATTTGCTTACGTTTAGGCAGTTCTCGAAGAAGGCGGCGGACGATCTTGTTGATGATCAGGAGGATCTGTCAAGGGCGACAGGAGCTGCTGAAGCGCATGAGGACTTTATCTCGAACTTGAGCAGGATATCGCAGCTAACAGGTTTGTTTTTTTGTTCCCGTGCGTAGTTCAGGAATATTCTGACCATGGCCTTTGCAGGTTTCTCTGACCCAATTTACGCTGAGGCGTATGTCAAAGTGCACGGCTTTGATATTATGTTGGGTAAATTCTTGTCGACTGCCTTATTGGCGAAACAACTAGTTGATGTATGGTCCGCCTACAGATGTCCTTCTTGTCAACCAGACGCCAAATACTCTGCAGAACTTGTGCCTTGATTTTGCTACGTTGGGAGACTTGAAGCTTGTTGAGCGTCCGTCTACGTACACCATTGCCCCTCACAGTTTCCAGAGCATCAAAGCCACCATCAAGGCAGGTGTCGCCAATACGAAACTTACTTTCTGACCTGCGATTAACCAAATTGCATGTAGGTTTCCTCAACAGAAACTGGTGTCATCTTTGGCAGTATATTGTGGGAAGGCCCTGGAATGTCGGAGCAGTGTGTAATCCTCAACGACATTCATATTGATATCATGGACTACATTAAGCCGGCATACTGTACCGAGGCTCAGGTGCGCTCCTTCCTACTAGCTCTTTATTGTGGTCACGCAGACACTAACTGAGGATATGTGCTTGACAGTTCCGCAGCATGTGGACCGAGTTTGAGTGGGAGAATCGGGTGAATGTGTCTACCACAATGGCGTACGTGTCTTTCGCCAAGAGTATGTCTATCCACTCACGACATATCTCTAGCGAACCGCGAGACTACCTCCGTCATGTTATGAAGGCGACCAACATGTCGTGTCTCACACCGGAGGGTGCTATCTCTGGCGAGTGTGATTTCTTGTCGGCGAACATGTACGCTCGCAGCCTATTTGGTAAGCAAGTTCCCTTGCTATCGAGAGGATGACATGACCTGACCACGGTGGGATTTGTTGTCATTCGTAGGGGAGGACGCGCTGGCGAATCTGAGCGTAGAGCGAACGGAGGCAGGTACCATCATTGGCCACGTAAGGATTCGCAGCAAGACTCAGGGCATTGCTTTATCGCTTGGAGACCGGATAACGATGGGTGAGTTACTGACAGAAAGCTTATGTCAGAGACCCACCGCTGACGGGTTGTTGGTGTACAGCGCAAAAAGAGAACAAGCCACCTGTATAATTTGTGTACCCACCATATTTTTTGCGATTGGTGTTGTCGTTCGTATCAATATTTTTTATTCCAACGGACTCATGTAAGCATGCTGTGGGCGCAGATATCCAACATATTCTTTTAGGCCTTGCGGACGACAAGTCTAAAAATAAGTGCAATTATCTTGGCGCTTGGTGGCGTTGCTATCGGGTGTACTTTCACTTCGACGCCCAAATTCAAAGTTAATATTCAATATTCAACTCTGCGGCCATGATAGCTGGCATTTTCTCCTCTTTCCTCGGATGTTCCGTGTGTTACTGACCAGTAGCTCTGATGTTCGCTGTCTCCGGAATCAATAATATTGAGGCGAGGCAGACAAGAATTACGACGGCGTGGGATTATAGATTTCGCAAGTCGCATGGCGCCTGCTCCATATGGCACCAGTCAAACATTCTCGCCCTCTGGGTCTCCATCAATTACCGCTTAACTCTTCCGCCATATAATCCCCCAGACGAACTCAATGCGCCCTCCCCCCCGAGCCGCCTTCCTCTCCTCCTCCTGATAGCCATGTCTGCCACCTACGACTTTGCAGACGAGAAGGAGAAGGCCACCGTCGATAACGACCATGATGTTGTCGACGTTAACGCGCCGGATGATTCTATCATCGCCGATCGCTTCGCGCAATACGGCAGATTCGGACCTGTTTTGCAGAGAATCTTTGCGTCGGGTGTTGAGGCAAGGGGAGTCGAGCGGGTTCCAGAGGACCAGAGGGAGACCAAGCATATCTGGAATAAGTGCGTCGACAGCATTATACCCGCTCTTTGCTTAGCTGAGCTCCATCTCAACATGGTAGCTTGTTGATGTGGTGGTACGTCCCCGTTTGCTTTCACAAAGAGTAAATACAAAGTCAAACCCGCAACAGGTCTGTTAACTGCGTCTTAACTACCATACCCATCGGCGTACTTGCTCAAGAGGTCTTTACTTTGACGCTCCCGTGAGTAAAGATCTTCTTCTACCAGAGCCATCCATTAAACCGTAGTAGTCACGCTATTGCAACAATTTTCTGTTTTGGAGCGGTTGGAGCTTCAGCAACTGCCTTCATTGCAACCCTTGGTCCTCAGACCGGGTTGCGTACAATGATCATTACGAGGTTCAGCTCGGGGTACGCTGGAGGGACAATTTATTCAATATTAAATATCTTAACGCAGTAAGTGAATCCAAAACTCGTTTTTTTCCTCGCCCTCATATAGTTTGCAAGGCTTGGATTCTCCGTGACCGCCGTTATCCTCGGCGGACAAACACTCGCGGCCATCAACCCCGGCACACTACCGCTTGTGGTCGGCATCATTCTCGTGGCTGTATGCAGCCTCATCCCTTGCTTTATCGGCTACAGTCTTGTCCATGTTTACGAACGCTATGCCTGGATAATTATTTCCATCATTATGCTTTTCCTTTGGGGCCTCGGAGGACATGCAGGATTTGACATTAACGCGCAGAAACCCCTTGAGGACAAAGGGCGCGATTTGTCTGCCGACGTGCTTTCGTTTGGTGGGATTGTGTTTGGTTCATTTACTGGTGTAAGTCGAGTTCGCTGTAACATATATACGAATGAACTGATTTCTGCTTCTAAATAATCAGTGGGCACCTGTAGCAGCAGATTACAATTGTCGTTTACCAGCAGATACCTCATCTACAAAAGTCTTCCTTTTGACGTTCTTCGGACTCTTTATTCCTATAACGTTCGTCGAGATTCTAGGTGCAGCACTCATGACCATCACGGACTCGGCCTATACAGATGCGTTCGAGAATGGTAGCACAGGGGGACTTCTCAGTCAAGTCCTCTCTCCTTGGAAAGGTGGAGGAAAGTTCATCCTAGTGTTACTGGCTTTCTCCGTCGTGTACGTCTTTTCTCACTCCCTCCTCGTACTATCTTTCACTGACCGTGCACACAGCGCAAACAACATCCCAAACACATACTCCGCCGGTCTTTCTATGCAAGCCCTCGGTCGCCCCTTCGCTCTCGTCCCCCGCTTCTTCTGGGCCTTCCTCGCCTTCGTCATCTATACTGTCGCCGGAGTCGCCGGACGCGAACACTTCTCAGAGATTCTCAGCAACTTTCTCTCCATCCTCAGCTACTGGACTGCCTTCTTCATCGTCATTGTCGCAGAAGAGCACTTTATTTTTAGGAGGAAAGGTGGGAAACTGGGTGGGTATAACCTAGACGACTGGGATTCTCCGAGCAAGCTACCAGTGGGCGTGGCGGGTATTGTGGCGGGGTGTTGTGGTGTAGCAGGTGCGGTTGTTGGGATGGCGGAGGTGTGGTATGTTGGGCCTCTGGGGAGGGATGCGGGGGGTTTGTTTGGGACTGATCTCGGGTTTGAGGTGGGTCGCGTTCTTTTACGTTGGATACCGCAGCTAATACTATGACTTTCGATAGCTTGCCGCAGGATTTTCTGCAGTCGCGTTCCCTCCTCTGAGGTGGCTTGAGATAAAGTTGACTGGACGATAACTAATCATTGTATTACTGGATTTTAGGATGTACTTATTGCATTGTCATTTGTACGTTGCACAAAAGGGTCGAATGGGGTATTCAGTGGAACTTATCCAGGACGAACATGACGGAAATTACTTGATAAGGCAATTCCCGCGACTCAACGCCACCAACCTGAGGCGGCGAATGATAATGTTCAACGTCCTTGAACGTTTAAAGTGCAAAAGTACTTACAATAGTG